>CAUYRT010052884.1:0-16047 GCA_963574885.1 Lepilemur ruficaudatus
AAGCATCTGATTTATTAAAATTGCAGGTTAATAAAAACATTTAAAAACACACCGTATCAGTAAGAACTCTGAAGTCCTCACAAGATAGCTATAGTTTAGGCATATTGTTTCTCAGTCCTCAGGCAGCTGCAGTTGCTCCATATATCACATTATATAGCCCACTTCTATTTCCCATTGAAGAGAAAATGAAGCATAGGATGTACAATGATCTAACGTTAGGCACTTCCTATAAGAAAAAAAAGAGTAAGTAGATTTTATGTTATAATAATGGGGTTATCTGGTTGAAAACTTTTTCTTTATTGGAACAGAAAGGAGGGAAGAAAATGATTCATAGCCTCGAGTCTAACCCACAAGAAGATAACATATCAAGTTCTATAAATGACTAAATTTTGTATGTGAGCATTTTTTTGCATCTAAGTACTATGTATCAAAATGGGGGCAACATTTATAATTTTCTAGAAATGATTTCATTTCAAATTCTAGTTTTAAAAGTAATCTCTTTAGAACAAATTCCTTTCCCTTCATTGATAACGCATCCCAAAGTCTTAATCCTATAATGAAGTTTTCATAACTTCCCTTTCACTGCTAAGAAAATCCCATGAGTAACAAAAAAATCAAATCCCTTCAGGAAAATGTAAGAAACAGTTGTCATCTCTGATTAAGAAAATGTTGAGTTCACATCTCTGTTGATTGCTTAGTAACCTTTGGCCTTAATATTAACATTACGATAGTTCTTATTACTCTATGGATCTCTATGAATGCTGAAGTTGGCAGATATTTCACATCACCTCTGAAATTACAGTCCTTGTCTACTATATCTGCAGTCCCCAACCCCCAGGCCACGGACCAGTACCAGTCCACGGCCCGTTAGGAACCAGCTGCACAAGAGGCGAGCAGCAGGCTAGGGAGTGAAGCTTCATCTGTATTTACAGCCACTCCCCATCTCTCACATCACCACCTGAGCCCCACCTCCTACCTTTCGCCCCCCAGAAAAATTGTCTTCCGTGAAACTGGTCAGTGGTGCCAAAAAGGTTGAGGACCTCTACACGACATGATGCCTGAGAAACCCCTAACTAATAAGAAGCCCCACCTAGTGTCGGATGTGATAATATCATGAAGACTAATTCACTAGCAAACATAGCAATGCACAAACCTTCCATTCCTGAATCAAATGCTAGTTAGCACATGCCGTATCAACAGGTATTTATGCAATTTTCTAAATAACTTGTGGTTTTCTATCACAGAAAATACTTGAACAATAAAGAAATTGACATTCAAAGTACCTTGACTTCATCAATGTTGATGGATAGAGAAGAAAAGTGTGTTTTGATTTGGAAAGAGATTTTATATGCAATTCAAAATGTCCGCGATATCCTCTTCGTAAACTGGAGAAGCCAGCCATTTGGACTGCCTAAAGGAAGAAAAACAAATGAAAAAAAAGAGGAGAGATTAAACATGTGTCTAGACATCTGTTTAGGCCCCAATGTTAAACTACAAGCTAACATATTATTGCTATGCCAATTTAGCACAAGACTTTTTTCAATTTTTAAGAGGGACACTATGCACTATTGCCATGCAGGCACCACAGTAAGGATTATAGATTCTTAGCATAGAATTTAAATTGAAAAACCTTTATGGAAAAGGTGATTCAATAACACCTTTCCAGGCACACGAGTTATGTTATAATTTGATTAAAACAGTGATTGGTACAGAAGAGGTTGAGATAATTAGACCTATTGAAAAGACTTGGTTACAGAAAGTACCAAATACTCTAAAAGTTTCATCTTATGATCCTGAAGGCATGTAGAACAACTTTCCTTGAGAGCTAGTAAAATTCATCCTCAAGAAACTTTCCTTCTTGCATACCTAGTTGCAAACCCTAATGTGCCAATATAGTCTTTGCTATAGAAAAGAAGATGGAGAAAATATAGTATATAGGAAGTAATGGAAGTCCAGGTCAACACTGACATCAACAGCATATTAAAATAATTGATATGTAAATAATGATCTTTTCATTTGTCTAAGAGTGGTAGGCATCTCATATTTGCAGAGAGACTTTTTGTTCTACTAAATGATACAGACTATGGAATGAAAAGTATCAAGTCCTAGGCAGGGATTGGCATCCCAGAAAGTGTCCCTTCACCTCTTATTGTCAAAACTGCATTTGGAAAATAGGTGGTTGAAGTTCCAATGAAAACATATGATGGCATATTTTAAAACAGAAACCAGCATCGTCATTAAAGAGACATTCCCAGGATGACATTTTTGAATACTCTCTGAACACAAGTACCTTGGGTCGATGTATGTAGCAGCAGGTTTTGATGGTTTGTCTTGCTCGACAACACACAAGACATACATGAATGCCCGCTTCGACGATGTTTTTGAGACAAACGTTAGCACAGATCTAAAAACAATCTTCCCTTTTAAAATCTGAGGGGACAAAGTAAGTTTTAAGTAGATTTATCAATTATGGTACTTAAATTTTTACAGAAATCAGAAAAGCATGAGAAATCCCTAAAAGGACCAGATTGAGGCGACAGTGAGCAGAAGGGCATATCTAATCTGCGTACATCTGGAAAGTCTACTTTTACAAATGCATGATCTATGAAGCCTGGCACACTGCATATAATACAGGAGCCCCTAGTAAGTTTTAATTGAATCTGAATTTATTGCTTCCAAAATACAACAATTCTTCAAAGACCATTATTTAAAAAGCAATTAAGCCGTTTTTTACATTTAGGTTTAAATTCTGTGTTTTCCCTAAATATCTTACCATTTCTCTGTCTTCCTAAAAAGACATGATTTCTTCTCTAAAAAAATGGAGCAATGCCAGATTCACAGAATTGTATTATTCAACAAAAAATTCATAAAGATATTAGCATATAAGAAATCAATGAAAATAATAGTCTCAATTAGGATTTAACAAAGACAGTCAATAGTTGATTAAATGGCTTTCTAAGCACATTCACCGAAATATTCTCTATACAGTATTGGGCACTAGATTTTCGTTGCTTAGTTGATGAATATTATCTTGTTCTAATGTAAAACACAACGTATTGTTTTGTGCTTTCTTCTCAGAAGTTATGCTAGTTCTAAAGTGTTAGAAAAAACAAACAGTAAACTCCCATGATACAACTACTCAAAGACAGGCTCAGTTTAATGTTTGTCTAGCATCTCTATTGTTTCATCTAAAAAGAGTATAATCCTTGACTTCTGAAATCAATTACTACAATTCCTCTTACATTTTATTCAGGATAAAAGCAGATGATTAAACGTTTAGGGAAAAATCATTTTTTGCTCCTAATTTTTATTTTTAAAAGAACAGTGGAGAGCCTGATTTAAACAAAAAAAAATTCCTCCATCTCTATTGAACTTTGGAGTTGGACAAGTATGAATGTGTATTTGGAGAATCCTGTATGAGGATCATATAAGAATCCTGTAAACTATGGTTTTCTCTCTCCAACCCCCGAGAAGCTTAACAGAAACTGAAGGAAAGAGTAAACAGGATAAAGCATGCTATTTTTTGAAGAAGGATACATATGTTGTCCCTTCTTTTTTCTCCAGTAGAAAACGGACTTCTACAATTTTAAGAATTAAGTTGAATTGAAAACTATTAAATGAGCTGTTTTGCAGTAAAAAATAAATAAAAACTACATTCCCTACAAAACTATCAACACATTTAGAGCAAGTTCTGTGTTCTGTTTAACTTAGCATCCCCAGGAGTTGGGGTGAGCAAACTATAGCCCACAAGCCAAATCCAGCCCGCTGCCTGTTTTGGTAAAATAATTACAAATAAAGTTTATTAATATACATGTGTTGTCATGCTTATATTCTACATATGTCTGCTTTCATGAACAAGAGCAGAGTTGAATAGTTGCAACAGAAATCATATGATCTACAACACCTAAAATACATACAGTCACACGCCACATAACATTTCAGTCGACAACAGACCACATATATGATGGTGGTAACATAAGGTTATAATGGAACTGTCCTATACAGGTGTACCTTTTTTAAAAATCTTTTATGCAATATTTCTACTGTACCTTTTCTATGTTTAGATACACAGATACTTAGCATTGAGTTACAGTTGCCTATAGTATTCAGTACTATAATGTGTTATACAGGCTTGTAGCCTAGGAGCATCACGCCACACCATATAGCCTAGGTGTGTAGTAGGCTACACCATCTAGGTTTGTGTAAGTACTCTATGATGTTCACACAATGATGAAATTGCCTAACAATGCATTTCTCAGAACATAGCCCCATCATTAAATAACACATGACTGTCCTATGGAGTCATTTTACAGAAAAGGTTTGCCAACCCTTATCCCAGAGCTCAGTCTGCTTAAGAGGTAGAATGCATTGACTGACAGGAAACTCATCTATATATGTTGAATCTCCATGTCTTGGGCAAAAAGAAAATCAGATTAGCCTTGCTACCAAGACCATCGGAGGCAGCTGGGTCCTGGGCCTGGTAAAGTGTGCCTACATTACTCTTCTAAGAAAGATAGTAATTGTTCTTACCTCATGTTGGATGTCACAGTCAGTTGTAGGGTACGACAATATGTAAACGTCCTGCTGCACATCCGTTACAGGACACCCGCGTCCGAGAAACACCTCATCAGAAAGTACATACCAATCGACATCTATCTGCGCTCTAATTCTGACATGAAGCCAGTCGAGAGTACAGGATGTCTTTAAGTCTGAAACATGCAAAGAGAACAACGTAACAATGTACTTGTTTTCTAGGAAACAGCTCAGAATTCACAAGGCAACTGTAACATCTTCCTGGAGAGGGAAAAAAAAAATGTAATCTTAGATCTAAGAGAAATCGAAGAATCAGAAGCAAGACAGCAAGGTCAGGGGACCTGGGTCTGAGCAGCAGGAAACCGAGCGAGAAGAAAGCCAGCAAGGGAAAAGTGGCCCTGCCAACTACCCTACCGAGAGTCCTGTGTAAACACTAAAACTCACAACCACAGGTTGGGAAGCTCAATCTAGGACTCCTCCTCTCAGCCAGAGCCATCGAGAGGCTGAAGCAGTTCCTAAGCTGAAGGACGTTTTCTAACTACAGCAGATGTAGAAGCAAATTCTCTGGAGGAAATGGTCACACTTAAAGCATGAAGACAGAAAAATGCAAAAGGAAACCAATAGGAAAGGATAGTATACATACTAACCAGAGGAAAAACGTGTGTTAAGGCAGCTACATCAGACAAAATGGAGAGTGGGAAGGGTTGAGTTCTAACTTACCTAAGAATGCCAACTAATAGAAGGAATGATTGAATTAGGCCAAAAAAAAAAAAAAACCCATTTACAGCCACCACATTAATAATCAATTGGGGCAAAAATCATTAGTAGATGCTAAAACTAAGAAAAATATGGTAAGAAACAGGATATTTAAACGATCTCCCAACAAAATATATTTTTGACCTCCGATAAATAACCTCACAAATAAAAACTTGACAACACGACAGGAACCACCTTAACTGAATGATCACCGTGAGAGGGCAAATGGACAGTATGTGCCTTTTGATATGATGCAGTAAGAACACAGCATCGCTTCTCAGTATTCCAGCCAAAGATGCATCACCTGGAGCCACTCGTAATATCAGACAATCCCGAATTGAGGAACATTCTACAAACTAAAAGGCCTATACACTTAAAAAATGTTAAGCACTGATCTAGACCCAAAGATTATAAAGGGACATGAAAACTAAATGCAATGCATCATCCTGGATTAGATCCTAAACTAGTTTTTTCCCCTTTTGCCATCAAGGCCAAAATTGTGACAACTGGGGACACTTGAATAGTTCTGTACATTATCGTATTGTATCATTAATAATGTTCTAGTTTTGATAATTTCACTGTGGTTATGGAAGAATGTTCTTGGTTTTAGGAAATACACACTAAAATATTTTGTAGTAAAAGGTCATTATGTCCTCAACTTAATTTCAAATGGGGTCAAGGGAAAAAATACACATGTGCGCACATACAAGCTTATATATGCACAAGAAAATAACTAAATGTAGTAAAATGTTAACATTTGGGGAACTTCGGGGAAGAGTATATGGAAATTTTGTATACTATGCAACTTCATGTAAGTCTGAAATTATGTCAAAATAAACTTAAAAAAGAAAAAGACACACAAGCCTGTTTTCCACCCTCTATCAGGCACTTATCCCGGAGATCACCGAGAAAGCCAACATCTCCGTAACTTTGACTTCATATATGGCTCTCTTCCATTATTCTAAATTCTAGCCCATTCTCTAAATACCCTGACACCAAGAATTCTTTAACAACTCCCGGACCTCAGTCCTTGATCCTCCCTTCTGTCGATCACCATCTTGCTGTCTCTTCTTTTGTGTTTGCCCAGCTTGAATTTTATGGTCAAGCGTAACTTCCATTCCTCAATCCCTTTGTCATCTTACCTTGCTGTACTTGCCTGGGCAAAACATAACCCAGTTAACTCTAATTTCCTGCATATCTGTGCATGCACTGATATTAACTGTAATGGTAATGAAGCTTAAGACTCTTCATATTTCCCCTCAACTCACATGGGCTCTAACACCTCAGATGGGGGATTTCTGATTTTGGGATGTTTTCTGATAGTCAGTGAAAAATGCTGCCTGTTTTCAGTTAGAGCTTCACTTCTTTTTCATTTCGTACTAAATAGTTATCAAGTGGCCATGGACATTTAGCTTGATTTTTCTTCTCTTTTCTAATTATAGTTTTACTTGAACTGCTTAAGATTTTGGAAAATGTAGCAAGAAGAAAACATTTTAAGTATCAGGCTCACCTCTGTGTACTTTTTGCCTCTCATGGAGCTTAGCTCCTCAAATCCTGATTGCTTTGACAGCCTTGAGTTCTAAGTTTCTCTCCAGCCCCACAAGCCATGTTCCACTTGTTTCTCCACATCTCCTTCCCACCATCAGTGCCAAAAAATTTCAAGTGTCCTGAAGAGAAAAGTCTGTAAAATATTGGGTTCACCCACTGGCTGCCAGATCTCCAGTGCCTTTAAACAGGTAAATGTATATTTTACCCAGTTTTTCTAGTATTTTCTTAGTTTGCTACATGCTATGTTCTACATCATAGCCAAAAGTGAAGTCTTTCCTACTCAGATTTTGAGGTAACCATATGGCCATGGAAACCACAAGTCTTGCCTTTAACTATAGAAATAATTTGATTCCAAGTGCAATTCTAGGCCCCCAAACCTGCACTAGGAGAATGCACATGGTGAATGCGTTATAGACCCCCTTAGAGGAAAGCATCCCCAGTGACCACTTCAGGGACAAGATGTACCCAAAAGGTACATCTAGGAGCTATCCAGAATGCAATGCCAAAGGATTTACTTTTTAGAAACATAATCAGCATCTGATTAAGAAATTTAATTCTACTGCCACGATGTCAAGAGAGAGATTCTATGCAATTCCTGCCCTACAGGATTTGATTGGGAACACACTCTCCATTTTCATCCGTGGGAGTTTTTGTAGAAGTAATCCTGTTCGTCCTGAACCATTGTATATATTGGGGGGTAAATGGCATATTTTAGTTTATAACTCACCATGTATAAGAAGTCACAAACGGACCAAACTGAGAACATACCACATCTTCAGAGATCCTCGCCTATAACTTATCTGCAGTAACTACTCATTGGACTTTATGTGCTCCTTAAGGATAGAAGGATATGTTCTACATATAGAAGAGAGTATATCATTATTAGTATGGCCAGGGAGATTGCCTATGGCAAAGACTTCTATATATTCCCCAGTACTTATCATTACCTTTAATAATGGAACACTCTGATGTTTGAGGAGGCTCTGTAGCTAGAGGCCGTATTTCCAAGCTCTCACTACAGCTAGTTGTGGCCACATAACTAGGACTGATTGATGTGATGGGATGTATACCATATCTGGGTCATGTATTTCAGGATAAAACACTCCACCTAGACATCCACATTCCCCTGTTCTACTGGCTGAAAAGTGGTATCTACTGTAGCAGTCAGCTGGGTACAGCATTGGGACATCAGTGCTGATGCTAATACACGGAATCATGGAGCAGTCATCTCTATGCCCTGGACCATCTATCTCTGGACTTATTATCAAAATAAATTCTTTTTAGTCCACTATGTTTTGAAATTTGTTACATGAGCTGAGTGTGGACACTACCACTACCTCTATGCTCAATAGTGTGACAGTAAATGTTACAACTCACTCCTTGGGATGGAATGCATAATAATGCCGTGTTTTCCAATTTCCATGGTATCTTAGTCCCTTTGTCCTGCTGTAAAAGAATATCTGAGACTGAGTAATTTATAAAGAAAAGAAATTAATTTTCTCACAATTCTGGGTTCTGAGAAGTCTAAGATCAAGGTACTGGTAGTTTCAGTATCTAGTGAGGACTACATTTTTTGGAGGGGAGGAATGCCATGTCCTAACATGACAGAGGAGAAGAAGGAGGAAGCAAGCCAGCCGAATGCTGCATGGAACCTTTTATGAGGGAGGAGCCCTCGTGGCCTAATGAGTTCTTACAGGCCCCACCTGTTAATACTATCACATGGGCAACACCTGAATTTGAAGGGACACATTAAAACCATAGCACATATTTCCAGCATAACTAATTACAAGCATGTAGAATTGCAAAGAAATGTGTACTATTGGCTCTCATGACTCAGTAGAAGCCAGATGCCCCCAAAATTATCATAGCTACAAAGATCCCCAGGATTTTTTCTCTCCCTTGCTGACAACCACTATTTGGGCAAACTTCCAAAATCATGCTTCCATCTTTACAATTTAAAAAACCCTCAAACTTGCTAACCCATCAGATTACAAAAAACCTGATCAGCCTGATTAGTTCCAGAGTATTGATTTGTTAGCCAAGGAATTTCTTGGCTTCATTTGAATCAATATCTGGTAATAAAAAATATTTTTAACATTCTAGTAATTCATGTTATATTTGGTATCTGTAGAATCTAAAACTATTCACCCAGTTATTTAAAATGGAGCACTAGATATCAAGACCAATAATAAAGACACTGTAATTAAGCCAGGATACAAGGATAAACAAACAGATCAACAGAACAGAATTTATGGACACTTGATTTTTACAATAATTGCAGTATAGGGCAGAAAAGGCAAGACAGATTTTGTAGTATCGAGGGTTGAGACAATTTGATATTCGTATAAAAGCTACCTGACTCACTATACTATGCACAAAAATAAATACCGAGTACAAAACGAAGCTGAGTGTTAATAGCAAAACAGAGCTAGTATAAAATGAGATTTTCTCCTGCTAGGATCACCTAAAATTCCTTAACAGGATTCTAACAGAAGAAAAGATTGACAGAATGAGATACAGGAACATTAAGAGCTTCGGATCATGAAGAGACCTCAAAGAAAGTAAAAAATTAAGCAATAGAGTGTCAGAAAATATTTGTAACACAAACTGCTTCACATCCAGAATATATAAAAAAATTCTAAACATTCCTAAGCAAAAGTTCAACTCAGTAGAAAAATACACAGACTGGCACAGCCACTTTCCTAAAAAATTTTAAATGGCCAATAAACTTACAAAAAGGTAGGCAACTTCACTTTACAACAAGAAAACACAAATTAAGACCACCATGAAATACTACTACATACTCACTAAAGTGGCTATGATGGAAACTGCTGACAACACTAAGTTTGGCCAAGATGTGAGGCAACCAGAACTTTCATAAGCTTTGTCCAAACCCTTGACTTGCGGTATCTTTATACAATAGAATACTATAAAACACTAAAAACTACAACACAAAGGAATCTCATAAAATTTATGTTAACAGAAAGAAGCCAAAACACAAAATCATATTTATAGGGATGAAAACCAAAACTAACAGATAAAGCTTAGGAATGCATACTTAGATGGTAAAAGTATAAAGGAAAACAAGAAATAATTATCATAAAGTTCAAGGTAGTGGTTAAATTTGAGGGGGGGAGGCGAATCGGCAGGCATTGTATTTGAAAAGCAGCTTTACAAAAGGCCTTCTGAGGTGCTGGTCACGTTTTTAACCTGGGTGGTAGTTATTTAAGTGTTCAATTTAAAATAATTTATTGAGCAGTATTTTATGTACTTTCATATGCATATTTAAAATGTTTAATATTAAAAATAAGTTATTTCTAAAGAAACCACATCCACTTTTTAAAATGTCAGTTCTTAGGTATAAGTCTTACAATGGAGTTGGGGGTCAAATTCCTACAAAGTTAAAATAATTGAAATTCCTACACCTGAGACAGCTGAGAACTGCAATTACCACTGGCTGGCTCCCCCCCCCACCCCCCCACATATCTGTCTCCATAGGACCTAAATTAGCCACTGAACTAAGACTCTCCCAGTCCATGGCCAGCCTTTTTCAATTACTGCTTTAAAACCATTATATCTAAGGAAAACATTTAAATAAACTTCCAGAACTGGTGTCATGTTTTAAACACATCTTAATTGTTCACTTCTTCAAATTACCATTTCTGACTGTGAGGCACAAAGAACCTGTATTCACTGTGTTCCTAGGAAGTTACTCCAGGTGCATAACTAAGGCTGTGGCTTTCTTATTCCTATCTAAGGGTGTGTATATTTTAATGATCACACGCTTTCAGCAACACTTGATCTTAGAGGCGTGGCCTTTGAAGATTCAAATCCATACAACCATATTCACATTATACTTTTTCTTTTGTGGGAGGTGGTTAGAGACAGGGTCTTGCTACGCTACTCAGGCTGGTCTTCAACTCCTGGCCTCCTAAAGTACTGAGATTACAGGCATGAGTCACCACGTCCAGCCTGCATTATACTTAAAACTGTATGTGGCATGCCTGAGCCAGATATCTCTTAAGTCCAAAAAGCCTCCAACCTCATCTTGCTCATGAATCACACCCACTGCATTGACAAACAAAAATAGTAACAACAAAAATTTTATTAAAAAAATTCTAGCTCACGTAACTGCTAATGAAGTTCCGCTCGATATAACTAATAACACTGAAGTCTAGTTGGGCTATTTCAAACTTAGTCACATTGATTTATTCCAAAGCATCTCAGGACAATTACCTCAAGAGTCCTGTCTGCCAAACATGCTTTGCAGACAAACCTGTCAACAAGGTGGGCAATGGGATCCGACATGTCATTAGCGCCCCTGAGATTTACCCAGATGTCACTCAACTTCCTAAGGTTACGTAGAGAATGAGTATCATCTGGCAATTACTCCCAGTTCACTTGCTCACAGCCAAGGCTGACTACTCATTTCTTGATCTACCTAAGAGGACAAGTAGGTAAAGATGAAAATGCCAGTTTCAGTCAGTGTAAAATGTTCCTGCAGAAGATGGATGAGAATTAGGTGACCAAGTCTGCAGAAACCAGTGAGCGGTTTCTTGAAAGTTGTTCTGGCATGAGGGTTCAAATGTGGAAGAGGCACATGGCAGGTAGACTGGAGGGCAGAACAAGACACCTGATATCTAGAGTGTTTCAGAAAATAAAAAGAACAGCAATTCGAACTCAGCACATTAGTTGACAAAAGGGAAATAAGGCAGTAACACTTATTTGGCCCTGAGTCTAGGATCACAAAATCCTTAGTTACTCCCTACTCAGTATTCAACCAAAACTATAAGAATCAGAAAACTCAAATAAAAACACAATTCATTCATCATACATATTGAGCATAGCAATGGGCCTAAATGACAACAAAAGCTATCTCTTCGAGCAAATTTTTCAAATATATGTTTTCTACCTGGTGGTGCTCCACACACAAACGAAGTCACAGCAACGAAGAGAAAAACTAAAGCCAACTTCATGATACCAGATCCAAAGCAGCGACCGCTCAGGATGCAGACAATAAAATGAAGCTGGGCTGCCTCGTGTGACTTTATAGCTCACGACGAACTCAGGTGTTGTGTATGCACAGCTCCTTGGCCTTACCACACACCCGGCCCAATTTCCTCAAATCCTATCTTTCACTGATTACCTGTGTTCTAAAATTCAGGAGAGTAGATACAGAAAACACGAAAACTAGTTTTGCCTAGAGATGTTTCTTCTTTAGGTCTATGGTAATGACAAAAGAAAATACATGTAATTCTCATACCATGATTTTTTTAAATTTTAGGATTTCAGTCATTGTGAGAGTAATTTGGGCAGCACGAGGAGACCCCACCTGCCCCCACTGTGCCTGAACCTTCTACCCACCCTTTTTATATTCAGCATTTCAGCAATTCATCTTATTCCCTCCAGCTGTATGCTAGTTTGTCGGGGGCAGGGAAACGGGGTTGCATTTTGATAACTTATTATAAATAGTTGTAGTGGTTATTATAAATGTTTGGGGCATTTTACTACTATGTAATAGTAATGCAAGCAGTTGTTATTTATGTTTAAGGATACAACTCAGAAACCAAAATTTCTTATTTAATCCTTTTTCAAACGTCAGGATCTCTTTAATTGAAAAGTATTCAGAAATTCGTAGTAACCTACAGAAAACTATTACCATGTACAAGTACTTACCTTGTACACTAGGTCCATCTCCACTTTCCCCTACAACTACCCCATTTTTATTTTTCTCTTTATAGCCATACTCCTAGAAAAGCCATTTATTCTCACTCTTTTGGGTCCCTTTCTTCTTACCTTCTCTTAAACCTGAACCAACAGACTTTCACCCATATCTCGCTACCAAAACTCCTTTTATAAAAGTCATCATTGCCCTCCATGTTGCTAGATCTAATGGTTAATTCTTAGTTCTCAACCTACTTAGCCTTTCAGTAACAATTGGTGTAGTCAACAACTCCACCTATGTGGCTTCCAGGACTCTACCCTGGTTTTACTTCCAGTCTACCTTACTGACTTCTCTTTGGCTCATTTAAAGGTTCTGCCTCCTCTCAGCTACTTCTTAACATTGAATATCCCAAGACTCAAGGCTTGGACCAATTATCTTCATCTTCCTCATTTAGTTGCTTTGAACTGATGCACTCTTATTGGCTTTACTTTTTACTGATAAATCCAAATTTTCTACATCTAGCCTGGACCTTCCCCTTTTGAACTCATGATCTATGTATTCAACTACTCACTTGCTGTTTCCTCTTGGAGATCTAATGAGCCCATCTTAAACATGACATTTTCAAATAGAGTTCTTGAACCAACATCTTCCACATTTTTTTGTCTGAGTGAGTTTCATCTCCCACTTTACAGTAACTCGCCAATCATAAACTCTCCCGGATTCCTCTTTCACATACCTTGTTTCTGTCTGCAAATCCTCCTAAGATAGACAGATCTGACCACTTCCTATGAATTCCGCTGCTCCAACTAACTCAGAGTTCTCAACCTCAGCACCAGCATCTGGCCCAGATAACCATGTCAGTGGCTGCCTAATGCACAGATGTTTAGCAGCATCCCTGGCCTCTACCCTCTAGACGTCAGTATTAATAGCACACTAACAGCCCCATTGTGACAAAACTATCTCCAGGTATGTTCCCTGGAAGGTAAAATTGCCCCTGGATGAGGACCACCAGCCTAACAGTCATCATTACCTAACCCAGGGGTCCCCAACCTGTAGCAAGTTATATAATTACTTCGTTATATATTACAATGTAATAATAGAAATAAAATGCACAATAAATGTAATGCATTTGAATCATCCTGAAATCAACCCCTCTTCCCTCCCTGATCCACGAAAAAAATTGTCTTCCATGAAAACAGTCCCTGGTGCCAAAAAGTTTGGGGACTGCTGCTAACCCATCTCCCTGCTTCAGTCCTTGCTCTCTCTGTGTCTGTTCTCCACACAGCAGCAGGTGATCCCGAAAAAGATCCAAGTCAGATCATGGCACTCCTCCCTTTGGAACTTTCCAGTGGCTTCCCATTTTATTTCAAATAAAAGCCAAGGTTGTCAATCAATTTTGAAAAACTAGATGATCTACCCCTACTCCACTCCCATTGTTTTAGGTTTTTGTGATTTTTTTCTTAAATCTCATTATGATTTTCCAACCACACTGTCCTGCTTGCTCTGCGAACACTCTGACATGCTGTCCCTGCAGGGACTTTATATCTGCTGTTTCCATAGTCTCGAATGACCTTCCCTCCAGGGTCTGCACACTCAGCCCTCACTTCCTTCCAGTCTTTGCTCAATCATCACCTTCCAGGGTGGGGTGGCCTTCCGGATGCTGTATTTAGAACCACAACCCTCACCCAAGTATTCCCAATCTCCCTTCTCTGCCTTATGTTCCCACAGGAGCATTTACCCTTTCCTAGAATACACTTTGTCTATGCTCTGTCTCCTACTTAAAATATGAACGCCATGGCAGCATGTTTGCGGAATAAATGAATGATTATGCACAATTACGGGGTCCAACCATGGCTGAAACTTACCTAAGGGCATGAATCAGCAACTAAGAGAAATTTTACCCTTAAAAACCTATTTATAATGAGCATGGAAGCTTAAAATTACCTACAAGTAAGCCCTTCAATAATTAGCAACAGCCATGTAATAGTACAAACTTTATTCACAGATAAGACTCCATAAAGTTAAAAGCAGGGGCAGTCCATTTGCAAAAAGTGAACATAAAAAGGTACCATGTCATTTTATTTAAAATTGCAAATTAGTTTCTTTAAATGGTTGAGATATTCAATTCCATTCCTG
Organism: Lepilemur ruficaudatus; assembly: GCA_963574885.1. NCBI lineage: Eukaryota > Metazoa > Chordata > Mammalia > Primates > Lepilemuridae > Lepilemur > Lepilemur ruficaudatus. The sequence continues at coordinate 14,639 of CAUYRT010052884.1, forward strand.
CTTCTCAGATTTCCACAAAGTAGCATATTGTAGCCTCAGTCCTATGGAGTCATGGTGGAGATTCCAAGTTGCCTCTCAGTATTGAAGTGAACAGCTCAGTTTCTTCTCTTGCAATAAAGGTACAACATTTGATACACAAGGGAAGGTAGCATTCAGATTCTTACTGAAATGGAAGAAAGACAGTAAAAGATAGGCCCCCATGTAAACATTATTTAGCTACTTCTAAGAGCCCATTATTCATAAATAAAGCCATGTATACATATAGCGGTGAGGGAGGAAAAGAATGAGAAAGTAAATGTTCTATCCTTGAGACATATCCTTAAGTGTACAACGATTCAAGTGCAATACACATATAGGTGAATAAGGGCAATTTTGCCCTTTCAGATGTGAAGTACATCCCAAATATTCTAGGACTATCCTGTTTATTCTCTTATAAAACATAGCGCCATCCCTTTATTAATAGCCAAATATCAACATATGGATTTTTCATAATATAACTTCATAGGGGACTCAAGAATGAAAAACTGTACTACCTTATAGGCATTTGGTCCTTCCTGGAAGAAGTTGCAACCAAGATTTATGACACTTTTGAGTTCCCTTCTCCAGAGACTACCAACATATCTAAGCCACTTTGTAGGCTCAAAATTAATACTCACTTATCACAATTCAGAACTTTATTCATATTGGAGTTAATAGGTATGTTACCTTTAAATTGATCATTGTATTTCTTATCATGCCAGGAGGGAAAGCTCTTATTTATATGGGGTCCCTACCAGTTAGTAGCAGATTAACAAGACCACCATGGTCAGTAATACCTTCAACAAACATGCATGAATTTGCCAGTTCTGAACTGGAAGCTCTTTAGGCACAAGGCAGCTTAATACAAATAAATGCCATTTCTTTGACAATTGTATTGGCTCTTATCTAGGATATGCCTGGACAAAAGACATAAGACGCCAGTTTTGAGTACCCTTACCAAGATTGTGTTGCAGAAGCAACTCCCGTGTCTTCATTCTCAACGAGTATTCTCAGCCTTGTTTCCAGTTGGGTAACGTTGCCAGTTTCACCAACTCTTTCAACTTCATTTAAAGGAGGCTGCTGCCTAAAATAAGAAGATAGAGAAATATTACATGAGGCTCAAGATCTATTCAGAACCTAGCGCTTACAAGGCTGAACTTGGGGCCAAATTCCTGTTACTAGTAGACATATTGATTTCTGCTTATTTTTCCAGAACATCACAGGCAGTGTTTGTGGTGCTAAGAAGCATGAACTTAAAAAAACAGACTTCTGGGTTCACTTCCTGGTTCCATCACCTACCAGAAAATGATCTTGGGAAGTAACTTAACTTCTCTGTGCCTCAATTTTCTCACCTGAAAATTGGCATAACAGTATCTACTGCCGTTGGGTAC
>CAUYRT010052885.1:0-65079 GCA_963574885.1 Lepilemur ruficaudatus
ATTGGCCAACTAAATATATATATAGAAAAAATTAGCCAGGCATGGTGGCGCATGCCTGTAGTCCCAGCTACTTGGGAGGTGGAGGCAGAAGGATCGCTTGAGCCCAGGAGTTTGAGGTTGCTGTGAGCTAGGCTAATGCCACGGCACTCTAGCCTGGGCAACAAAGTGAGACTCTGTCTCCAAAAAAAAAAAAAAAAAAATATCAGCCAGTTGACTAGATTCTTAGGCTGAATTCCAAATTTTGGAGAGGAGGAGCTCCTGCTTGGGCTAGCTTTGGCCAAATGTCAACCACTGAACCTAACAACATTGTTGTGGAGGGTATGACAGGGTTATGTATAAACATAGTTGTATCCACTGTAACCCTGTGAAGAAAGGTGTGCTGGAGGGCAGAGGATAAAGTAACACTTCCCTGAAAAGTGGTAGTAGAGGACTGGGCACACCAAACAATGGCTGTCCACTCCCTGAGAATAAATAAAGGGAAAGAGGGTAAAGAGAAGAGGTCAGAGGACAGAACCTGTGCTAGCCAATAGAGCTTTCTGCAGTTATGGAAATGCTTTATATCTGTGCTGTTCAATATAGTAGCCACTAGCCACATGTGGCTATTGAGCACATAAAACATGGTGGGTGCAACCAAGAAATTGAATTTTAAATTTCATTTTATTTAAATTTAAATGTAAATGGCTACATGTGGTGTCTTAGTCCATTTTCTGCTGCTATAACACAATACCAAAGACTGGGTAATTTATAAAGAAATTTATTTGGCTCATGGTTCTGGAGGCTGGAAAGTCCAAGAGAATAGCACAGGCATCTACTCGGCATCTGATGAGGGCCTTCTTGCCACGTCATAACATGACATAATGTATCACATGGCAAGGAAGCAGGCATGTGTGAGACAGAGAGGGAGCCCACTTGTCTTTTTATCAGGAGCCCACTCCCTCAATAACCCATTACCATGCATCAGTCTATTCATGAGGGCAGAGCCCTCATCACCTAATCACCTCTTAAGGGTTCTACCTGTCAACACTGTTGCAATGACAAATTTCAATGTGAGTTTTGAAGGGACATTGAAACCACAGCATGTAGCTATATTAGCACAGATCTAGACTGTTGGTCCACCTTGGGAGGCAGGATGGAGTATTGGCTGTAGCATGTGCTTTGGAGGCAGCCTGATCTGGGTTTGAATCCCTGCTCCATTTGCTTAACCTCTCTGAGCTAGAGAGGTGAAAGATGTAAAGAAAATTCAGCAGTATGTGATATCACAAAGAGAGAAAGGGACAAAAGATCTGCACAGGGTCAAAGAATCCATTGGATTGGCAATTAGGAGACTTAGTGAATTAAGTCAGAGCAGTGTCAAAAGTGTGATGGGGTAAAACCCAGAGCAGCTATCCACCTACCTTTTGGATGTCTGCTAAGTTCCTTTCCTCTGGAGGGGAATCCCAGCAGGCAGAGATTGGGAATGCAAAAATTTTCTCTTCTTTTAATCCTGGTAGCCACATAGGGAGACAGAACTCAAAAGATGTATCCTGAAGGTAGGGTTCCAAGGTCAAGCCAGAGCAACAGAATGAGAAACATTGTCAGTCATAGTGTCTGGAGCCAAAGGTGGGATTGCCCAAACCAAGGAACCCACAAGGAAAGAATACCTCATTACCTATACTCATTACATAGTACTTACAGAGTGGTAGATTTTAAGTCCTCCAAGGTTCAGGCTAAGTGCATCTTGGTATCTCCAGCACCTAGTAAGTGCCTTGGACCATAGTAGGTACTTAATCAACATCTGTTAAATGAATGAATGCAAGTAAGCCAGTCTACTCTCTGGTACGTATTAGACACTCTGTAATGTAATGTGAATTAAGTTATTAAAGGGAGAAAATTCTGCAGTGAGAAGGTGCCAGGGACTCCTTCTTGGCTGGAAAACCCTGTTTGTATCTCTTAGCATATTGCCTGGCACAGAGGAATTATTCAACAAGCAATCGCTATGGTAATTATTATTAGATGGGAAATAAAGTTTTGTAAAACTGGGGGAAGGCCTTGGCAATATGTAAGAGCTAACATATGTTGATCTCATTTAATCTTTAAACCAACTCAATGAGATAGGTTTTATTAGACTAATTTTACAGATGAGAAAACTTAAAGAAGAGATTTAATTTATCCAAAGTCACCCAGCTCAGAAACGGCAGGACTGGTGTTGAACCTAAGCAAGCCCAGCATCCAGGCTCCATCAGCAAAAGTTTGGGAGCCAGGAAGCAGAAGAAAGCTCAAAAGCAGAGCTTAAGCAAGGCAGTTCTGGGGTGAAAATTCTGATTTCTTCCATTCGTACGAATCTTGATGCCTTCTTCTCCCTTCCGTGCCCACTACTTGCCTTCTTGCCAAGCTCTTCATCCCTTCTACTGAGTTCACCTCTAGACCCCCTTTCTGCTTCCTGTCCCATCCAACCACATCTACTCTGGTTTGACTCAAGGAAGCAGGAGTTGAAAGGGAGCCACACCTGCCTCCACCTTGCCTCCATACCTGCCTCTGCTGGAAACTCTGGCAGCATCTGGCAGTTACAGGCTTGGAGACCTTCAGCAATTCCAGCAGTGGTGGTGGTGGACTGCTTTACATGCTCCAGCACTGGTGGTGATATGGAAGGGCAGCAGTGGGTAGCTGCAGGCTTCAGTTCTGCTGGCAGCATCATTGCAGAAACAGCGCTCCAGTAGTGTCAGCAACAAGTGCACTTCTGGGTGTAGTAACACCCTCCTGTTTGATCCTCCAGGCTTTGGGGTGGTAGAAGTTGCAGCTACCAATCTGTATTCTACCCCACCTTACCCTCTTTCCTCCTTCAGGCCTTCTAACACATTCTTAACCAGTCCTCTGAAATAAATTTCAAAATAAATTTGAAATTCCAAGCACATTTGTTTTCTTGTCTTCACCCCAGCTGGCACAGTGTTGCCCTGGCCGTGGGACAGAGTGACCGCAATTACTAACTTTCTAGCTGTGCTGTTTGCAGTTGTTGGGCTGGGCAATGCCATAAGAGCAGCACACTAAACTCTCAGCTGGGGCTTTGGGAAAGGAGCGAGGGCTGACCCTGGAGCAAGCACAGGTGAAGCTGCCTGCTCCCTTCTGCCTCCACATCTGCCTCTAACTATCAGACCTGGGCTGTGGAGCGCTGATTGCTTGCCTCCCAAGGTAACTTGACTCCATGTTGTGCCTGGGAGGGAAGGGCTCTGGAATGACTAGGTTGGAGTGCAGCAGTGGGTACAGTTGGCAAGGGGTCTCAAAACAGGGTGGCCAGGAAAGGACGTCCTTGCTGCAGGGTAGAGTTTAGGGAGGGAGGAGGGGGAGAGACCATTATTTCTTCATCTTTTTTAGAGGTGCTGATGGAGGGATAGACTGGTGGCTTTGAACCTTTTCTGTCTTACCCTCCACAAGTGCTCTGTAATCAAAATACAAAAACCGAGACTTCTAATAGCATTTATCCTTGCCAATACCCGAGGAGCCGTTACAAAATCCTTGCATCCCACCTAGCTTATGTCTATGGCCTCCTGGTACTACCCAAGCCATAGTGGGGTAGCTAACTCTCTGTATGAAATGGAGGGTTAAGATTACGAATAGGCCGGGCGCGGTGGCTCAAGCCTGTAATCCTAGCAGTCTGGGAGGCTGAGGCGGGCCGATCGCTCAAGGTCAGGAGTTCAAAACCAGCCTGAGCAAGAGTGAGACCCCCGTCTCTACTATAAATAGAAAGAAATTAATTGGCCAACTAAAGATATATATAGAAAAAAAATTAGCCGGGCATGGTGGCGCATGCCTGTAGTCCCAGCTACTCGGGAGGCTGAGGCAGAAGGATTGCTTGAGCCCAGGAGTCTGAGGTTGCTGTGAGCCAGGCTGACGCCACGGCACTCACTCTAGCCCGGGAAACAGAGTGAGAATCTGTCTCAAAAAAAAAAAAAAAAAAAAGATTATGAATAACCCCTGCAGGCCCCAAAAGGGCATAAGTGCCAAGAACACTACTTTTCTTTGAGGTCCCTTGCTATCGCCAGTAACATTTTGCAAGGTGGGATTAGGCAAGTCCTGAGAAGAGGACTTGAATATGATCCTTGATTGGAAACCTCCTAGATCCTACTCAGCCATTAACCTGCTCTGTGATCTTCGGCATGTCACTTAATCAAGCTCAATCTCAATATTTCCATCTGTTTTAAGAAAAGCAGAGGAATAATATTTAAAGATCTTTTAAAAACAAATTGTGTTAAGGGGGTGGATGGGATGGGAGAAGTGATAGGGTATCCTCTAGCTCTCCTTCTTGGCCACCCTCCCTGGGTTTCTGTGAATATCAACTAAGATAATAAGCATTAAAATGCTCTGAAAAGTACAAAGCACCATATAAAAGCAAGGAAGTACTATTTTCAACATAGATGTTAGCTTGGGAGGATGAAGACAGGACCAGGTTCAGAACAAAACAACTGGAAGGCAGGAATCTTAATACCAAAGAAGGAAACTTTCTTTGTTCAGATTCTTCCTGGAGTGGCACTTTCTTTGGAGCAGACCTGGCAATGAAATCCTCTGAGCTGCTGAAGTGGGTCCAGGAAAGTATGAAGGGGGCAGGCAGGGCATTCAGCAGCCAAAAAATACTGGAGAAACAGCAGCCCTGGTTCCTCAGTTCCTTCATGATCTAACAAAAGATACAATCAAAGAGGGAGGCAGATTGTATCAGCAGGTCTCAGGTTCAAAGCCAGGTGTGTGTTGGATCCTCTAACAGGCTCTTTAACCAGCCACCAAGCTATTTTGGGAGCCAGCATGTCACTCTGTAACTAATACTAAACTCAGCTGCCAACAACCTAAAAACCATTCCATCTATACAATGTTCAAAAAGAACATTGATCTGGAGAGGACCTTAGAGATAATCTAGTCAAACTGAGGCCCAGAGAAGGGCAGGGACTTGCCAAAATAACACAGTAGAGTCAAGACTACTGGGCTATAAGGAATATAAGTCTTCTTAATCTAGCTCAAATACAACAGAGTTTCTTGTAAGAACTGGGATTGAAAGGCCAGCAGGAGAGATACAGGCCTAGGACTCACTGGTCTCACTATCTTTATCTCCTCACCCCCTCCTCGTCTCTGGATAGGATTGATCGTTTCTCCTCTGCCAATAGTCAGGCTTCTGCTTCCTCTTGGTCTCTGCTCCCTCTTATCTGGGCTTGCACATGGCTCTACTGACCTCTCTACTTCAACTTCCTCTGCCACTTGACAATTTCTTTCTGTTCCTTGGTTCAAGAGAGGCTCTAACTGGCCCATCTCAGATTGTTGTACCAGGCTGTTTTCTGCTGCTATAACAGAATACCTGAAACTGGGTAATTTACAAAAAAACAGAGATTTATTTCTTAAGTTCTAGAGACTGAGACGTCCAAGGTCAAGTGGCCTGCATCTGGCACGGGACTGCTTTCTACATCATCCCATGGCAGAAGGCAGACGGGCAAGTGAGTGAGAGAGCAAAAGAGATGGAGAAAGGAAGGAAGTAGGTTGAACTCATCCTTTTATCAGGAACCTACTTGTGCCATAATGTAACCCACTCTTGCATTAATAGAATTAATCCATTCATGAGGGCTCTGCCTCTGAATCACCTCTGAAAGGTCTCACCTCTCAACACTGCTTCATTGGGGATTGAGTTTCCAACACATGAACTTTGTGGTACACATTCTTTTTTTTTTTTAATTTTCCTTGACCATCTTTGTCAGGCATGTGGTACACATTCAAACCATAGGCCATTGGTCACAGGTCACCAGGTAATATATGGAATGGTGACTCTTGACTCTGGTGTTGGCCCCATGTGCTCAAGCCTAGAGGCTAGAGGGGCCACGTGGTCTAAGGCATGACCCCAACAGGTTATGGTTTGGGCAGATTTTCCTTAAAGTGGTTGTGAATGAGGCAGAGACTGTACTATCACTGATTGGAGCCCAAGGTTCCAGATTTCCTGCCCAGAACTTTCCCCCATGAAATTGTCATTTCTTTCCTTTATTCAGCAGACATGTCTTAATGTCTGCTAAATGTCATTCATGAGTATCTTTCCCCACCCTTTTATCCTCCCTACCCTGAGGAACTTATGATATAGCAAAAATAAAGGCACAGAAACTAATTATAATGCACAAGCCCTTTAGAAGAAGTATACACAAAGTAATAACAATAGCTACCGCTTACTGAGCACCATGTACCAATCACTCCTGATCACTTTGCATACACTTCTTCATTTAATCTTTACAGCTCCCCTGTGAAGTCAGCACCACATTTCACACATGTGGAAGGAAACAGGCTCAGAGAGTGATTCACAGATAATCAACAGCGCAGCAGGGCTCTGCTGCCAAAGCCTGCTCTGTTAACCACTGTGCCCCGCAGTCTGTACCATGCTGTTAGCACAGAGGACCATCTTGGCCTAGGGAGGAGGGCAGGGATGATCCAGGAAAGCAGTAGACTTCCAGGAGGTGGTGACATCTGAGCTTAGCAAGAGAGCAAGCTTTTCTCAGACAAATGGAGAGAGGGTCATTGTAAACAGATGAAGCCACATGTGTCAATAGCAAGATGCAAAGAGCAGAACACCTGGCGCTGGGAAAGGCTGGAGTGGGGGTGTGAGCAGGAGCAGGGCAGGGAGCATGCTGACTACCTGAGAGTGACTACCTCCCTACCTTTATACCCTAGGTGCCTCACTTGCTGGACCCAATTCCCAGCCCTGGCAGAAAGTGTGAAGATGAAGCCAGGGAAGCATTGAAGAGAAGGCTCTAGGAGAAGAAAGCAAATTCAACAGAACCTAAAAAATGCAACCACTACTGCCTGGGCCTCTGTTCCTAGAATGGACTCTCAGGGTACATGAGTAGAGTCCAAAGTGAAAAATTTAAGAGGAGGATGATCTTTAAAATATCAACACTGAAACAACACTAACACCCTCCCTGCTCTGGACTCCTCACACAGCTTGCTTGCTTCTGCCTGACTTTCAGGTCTTGTCTTAGATGTCACTTCCTCTAGGAAGCATTCCTTGCTTGGTCTGCTGAGCCTGCCTTAAGGCACCTGGGATACGATTTTGTAATTGACCTTTGCCTTTTCTGTGAATTCCTTGAGGGCAGAGGCTGAGTCTTGTCTACACTTCATCCCCAGGACAGTAAGTGGCTCATAGTAGCTGCTCAGTAAAAGATGGATGGAAGAATAACAAATAGTCTCTAAGGAGCTTCTGCCAAGTCCTTCAGGTCATATCAATTTTTCTCTGTGTCTCTGGGGTCCTACTAACCTCAACACTTGGAATTCTACACATGTTTGAGCCAGAAGAAACCTTAAAAATCATCTAACTGGCCGGGTGTGGTGGCTCATGCCTATAATCCTAGCGCTTTGGGAGGCTGAGGCAGGAGGATCTCTTGAAGTCAGGAGTTTGAAGACAGCCAGGGCAAGAGGAAGACCCCAGTCTCTACAAAAAAATAGAAAAATTAGCTGGGAGAGGTGGTGCACCACTGTAGTCCCAAATACTCTGGAGGCTGAGGCAGGAGGATCTCTGAGCCCAGGAGTTTGAGGTTGATGACACCACTGCACTCTAGCCTAGGTGACAGAGCAAGACCCTGTCTTAAAAAAAAGCATCTATCTCCTTCCTCCTGCCATTCACAGATGGGGTCAGGGTGGTCCAATGATCACTTATTTGTGCACAATCTCAGTTTTTTTCTCCAGCCACAATTTATCCTTTGAACTCCAAAACGAATTAGCTGCCTATGCAACGCCTCATCTGGGATGTCCCACAGTACCAGCATCTAAACACATACAGAACTGGACTCAGCATCTCTCTCACGCCTGGTCATCCTCCAGGCTTTCCTCTCTTGGTGAAAAACATCACCACCCACCCTGCTGCTGGAACCAAAAAGCTGAGAGTCCTCCTTACCACCTCCTACAGCTTCCCACCACCAATAAAACATCAAGCCCAGTAGTGTCTACCCCCCAAATCACAAAATTCAATTCCTTCTGCCTCCCTAGACCAAAAGCCCCATGGCTCTAAAGGACCTCTTCAAGGTCTCCTCATTAGTTCCCCCCAATCTGCTCTCTCTTTGTAGCAATCCATTTGCCACACTGTAGTTGGAGTGACATTTTGAAAAATGCTACTTTCTCATTTAACTCCTTTGCTGAAAGACTTCCAACGGCTCTGTGCTTTTAAAAATAATAATAATTATTATTATTATAGCTAACACTTGTGGAAAACTTATTATGTCTTAGGCCCTGCTATAAGGATTTTACACATTTTAACTCATTTAATCTTCACAACTCTAAATACCCCATTATACAGATAAGGAGACTGAGACTCAGAGAAGCAACTTGAACTTTGCATAAGCTCTTACCCCATCCTTGGCTTACTGACCCAGCTGACTGCTTTTCAAACTTCAGATGTTTGATGCCTTGGGGAGCATTCAAGGATCTCCCTTGTTAGGTCAGCCCCCGCTCCATGGCACAAATCCCAGTTTTCATTATATAATTATTTAGGGGTATCATTTGGTTGATGTCTGTCACCCCAATAGGCTTTAAATGCTATGTCTGTTTTGCTCATCATTGTATCCGCAGTGCTCAACCTATAACAAATGTTCACTTGATATTCGCTGAATGAATCAATGAAAAGTGTTTTCAATAGGAGGAGGGATGTGGTCAGATTTGTTTCAGAAGGAGTTCTTTTGTGTAGAAGTTTGGAGCTGGTGAGACCAAGTCACGGGCAGGAGCTGAACTCAGGAGTGAGAGGAAGCCAGGCTGGACTAGGGGAGTGGCAGTAGGGATGGAGAGAACCAGGTGAACCTGGGAAGCATCAAGGAGGCAGGCCTTAAAGATCAAGTGGTTAGAAGTGAGGATGGAGGAGTCAAGAGTGACTCTCAGATTTCCAGGTGTACCTTGAACTGGGGTAGGAAGCACCTAGAAGGACAGAGCCAGGTTGAGTTGCCAGAGCAGGGCACCCCTAGACCAAGTCAACTGAAACGTGGAAAGGTTCTCAAACTCCTTAGCTTGGTCCTGGTGTATTTTATTCAGCTGCATCCCTAACCTAGCCCCACACTTGCGGCATGTAGACCTCTGCTCCTCCCCCAAGCCCCACCTGTCCTCCTCCCTGCCTTCCGAAGCACAGTCCTGCGCCCCACATCTCCCTCACTCTAAAGACTCAGCTCCAAGGACACCGTCTCTGGATGTCTCCCAGCTCCACGACCCCATCCTCTGCCGTGTCTGGGATTCACTGTATCAGGAGTGGTTCTCTGCCTGTCATCCCTGATAACGGTTTTCCTCAATTCTGAATCCCTAGCACCTGGTACAAGGCCTGAATCAACGAAAATCTCAAAAAAGTTTGTCTTATTGAATTTTCCGAAGGGTTTGGCTTTTTCACATTAACAGTTGAGTCCAGAAACGGGACAGTAAATCCTGGTGCCATCACTTAGAGTTTGGACAAGTAAGTCACTTCTCTCAAGCCCATTTCCCTGCCTGTCAAATGCAGATGATAATACCGTGGACCGACCTCAAAGAGTTGTTTTGAGGGTCAAATGATATACTCTGTGTTAGGTGTTTGCCACAGTGCCTGGAATATGATTAGTTCCCTCAAAAATTCGCTGTTATTTATTTTAAGAAAAAAAAATTCTCTCTTTAACGTCGGGAAGGAGCATGAGCTGGAACAGAAGATTGCAGTTCTCAGGATGGCCACGTGAGGGACGTGGTGAGCAACCTCCGTGCGGACTTTGGCTGGGCTGTGCTAAGGCACCTGCTGAGGACCCAGATGGCCAGGCTGGGGTTTCCGGGGCTTCCCGGCCCTGAACAGGTGGGCACTGGCCAGGACTCCGCGGGAGAAGCCTCTGCCATGTGCTTGGTCTCGACTCTCACAGCCCGGGCAGTCCCTCCTGCTGGTCCTGGTCTCGCCTTGGGGGAGGGGCTAGCAGGGAATGGGCAGAGTGGAGGGCAACTAGGATTTATCCCGTCAAATTTGTCATTTGTCTTTCAAACTCGAATATGCTCATTTCTTCTGTATGACCAGAGTGACCATTCTACCACACAGGCTCTGGTTCTAGAAGTTTCATAGTCAAATTTATCGATGTTTTCTTTCATGCCTTCTAGGTTTCATCATCCTTAGAAAGTCTAACATCTCCAAGGTGATTGAAACATAAACTCATGTTTTCTTCTGATACATTATGGTGTTATTATTTAAATACGTGCTCCACCTGGAATTTACTTCAGTGTAGGATAAGTACACAGTTTTCTTCTCTTTTTTTTTTTTTTCTGTCTCTCAAGCTGGAGTGCAGTCATGCAACCATAGCTCACTGCAGCCTCCAACTCCTGGGTTCCAGCCATCTTCCCACCTCAATCTCCTGAGTAGCTGGCACTACAGGTGCGCACCACCCCTGGCAAAATGTTCTATTTTTCATAGAGATGGGGTCTCACTGTGTTGCTCAGGCTGATTTCAAACTCCTGGCCTCTAGCAACCCTCCTGCCTTGGCCTCCCAAAGTGCTAGGATTATAGGTATTAGCCACTGTACCAGACCAGGACAGAGCTTTCTTCTATTTCTCCAAATGACTTGCCAGTTATTCCACTCATTTGTTGAAAGGCGTGTCCTTCCCCTCACTCATCTGAAATGCTATCTTTTTCATACACTGAATTCCCTTGTGTGGCTGGAACCATTTCTATAATCCATTCTGTTCCAACCATCTGTCTAGTCCTGCTTCAATACCATATTGCTTTAATATATTGACGTTATAATATGTTTTAATATCAGGTGAGGTGAATCCCTTTTTTTTTTTTTTGAGACAGAGTCTCACTCTGTTGCCCAGGCTAGAGTGCCGTGGCGTCAGCCTAGCTCACAGCAACCTCAAACTCCTGGACTCAAGCGATTCTCCTGCCTCAGCCTCCTGAGTGGCTGGGACTACAGGCATGCGCCACCATGCCCGGCTAATTTTTTCTATATATTTTTAGTTGACCAATTAATTTGTTTCTATTTTTAGTAGAGACGGGGTCTTGCTCTTGCTCAGGCTGGTTTTGAACTCCTGACCTTGAGCAATCCGTCCGCCTTGGCCTCCCAGAGTGCTAGGATTACAGGCGTGAGCCACCACGCCCGGCCAGAGGTGAATCCCTTTTCATTGTTTTTCATTTAGAGTTTTATTCCTGCATGTTTATTCTTCTATATGCATTTAAGAATTAATAGCCCCCCCGTCTCCCACCCAGTCCTTCTGGAAGTCAATATTGAACTTTGGAGACCCTGAAATCATATGCAAAATGTACATTTGTACATTTTTCAGGAGAGAAAGTCCAAAGTTTTCATCAGATGTGCAAAGGGACCATGATTCCAAAGGGGGCCCCAGCTTACATGTCTCTGTGAAAGGGGCACGGGAGGAGCACAGAGGGGGCCCGATTCCTCTCTCCTCTCCCACATCCTCATGGGCTCCGCGATCCCCGCGCTTACCTCCACCATTGTTCCAGGCACTTCCCTGGCTTCCATCTTGCCTCCCCCAGTCTAATCCCCCTTGCTGCCCCAGAGTGACCATTCTACCACACAGGCCCTGATAGAGATTAGATGATAACAAAACTTTAATAGTAAGTGAAGTCACGAGTCTCAGCTCCCCCTCCAACCACCCGGGGGCCTAGCCTAAAACTTGGTCCACATTTTGGGCCTCAGCTTACCCTTCTCACAGGCCAGGTGAGAAGGATGAAATAGGATGAAGGATATGTGGAAGACAGAGCTAGCTGTCCCCAGGAGGGTCATTTAATCCCAATAACTTTCCTTTTTCTCCTCACCTGCCCACTCCTCAGTCATCTTTTAATTCATGACCTCAGCAGGGGACTACTCATTTTACCTGCCTCTAGCCAATATTAATAATACTGTCCGTCCTCTCTATAAATGAAGGGAATTAAAACACTGGAGCGCAAGAGTGGAATTGACCAGTCCTAAGGAAGGTTAAATACATAAGTTGGGGACAGTCATGATCCTAGGAGAGACTTTATACAGTATTCCCCTCAAGTCCCAAGCTGCTGAGGAACCCAGGACTCAGGAAGTTCACTTTGAAGTTCATTTAGGCAGATGCCAGGCCCTAGAACAAGGTTTCTTCACCTCAGCCCTGCTGGCATTTGGGGCCTGACAGTTCTTGGCGTGGGGGCTGTCCTGTGCATCGCAGGGTATTTAGCAGCATCCCTGGTCTCTTCTCATGAGATGCCAGTAGCAACCCCTAGTTGTGAGAACCAAAAATGTCCCCAGACATCATCAAATGTTCCCCGGGGTACAAAAATCTCCCCAAGTTGAAAACCACTGCCCTAGGAGAAGTAGAGGGGACAGAAGCAGGAGGTTAACTTGGGTCTCAGGGTAGGACACTCTCTACTCCCTTATCCTCTGTCTGACAGGGACATTATAAAGTCTTTTTCTTCATAGCAGGCACTAGGCGTCTCTTCTCTCCGAGGTTCGGTTTTTTCATCTGTAAAGTAGACTTGATGTTTGTAAGTCATTTTCCCTTTTCTCACCGTCTGACATTCCTGGATCCAGTCCAGGATAGGGCAGGGGGCGCCGCGGTGCCAGTGAGATCCTGGGAGGTGCCCCAAAGGGAAGGACGGATGCAAAAGAACAGATAGGGGTGGTGGTGGAGAGGGGTGGCCAGGCAGGAGGCAGGACCGTCCTAGGGACATCGAAAGATCTGAGGCTTCCACAGACCGCCTTCCTCCGAGGCTCACCCCATTCGAGGGCGCATTAACATAGGTCTCCCCCAGCCAGGCAAACCCAGACGCTCTCCGTTTCCCTGGGCCCCGCCCACTACCAGGGGTCGGCCCCATTGCCCCCGCCCTGTCCATGTGGCCCCGCCCCCTCAGCGAAGGCCCCGCCCCTAGAAGGTCCCGCCTCCCTCTTCGCCTCCCGCCAGCCGGAGCTCCGGCTTTGCACCCGGCGGCGACTGAGAACGGTGTCTGCTGCGGAGCCAGCAGCGCAGGCGGGCGGAGCGGAGCTGCCCGGCCCCGTGGCGGGCGATGCCCCCGTGAGCTTGTCTCGCAGCCCCTCCCCGCCCCGCGTGCCTACCCCCCTCGGAGTCCGCGCCCGCCTGGGGCCGGACCGCGCCTACCGCCGGGTCCGCGGGGCGGGGTCCCGGGGCAGCACCTGCCCCGCCTTGCGGAGCCGCCTCGGCCTGCGGAGTCCCCCCTTCCTGTCTGGACCCCGGCCCCACCTCCGGGTAAGTCAGTAGGCCTTGTTCGCCTGGGAGTGGACGTGGGGAGGGGGCTGCGGAGGTCTGGGGGACCACGGGAGGGGGTTTGGCCGTGAAGCGCAACGTAGGGATGTGAGTGTGCAGGGTCTGGGGCGGTGGGGGCCCGGGGATGAGCTCCGTGTGTGTGAGGGCTCTGGGGCGAGGGCTAAGGTATGAGAGGGGGACATGGGGTGTGGGGGAAAACCTGGAAAATGGGGTAGGGGCCTCAGAGTCTTGAGTTCTTTGCTGATGCTCAGAGCACCTGGGGCCCTGGTCTTCAACAGCATTGCCTCGCATGGTATTTTTGCAAAGTGCTTAGAATCCCTCCTGGAAAGGGAGCTGGAAGGCAGCCTGCCTTCTCCTTCCTGCCTGTGCCCTGATTGAGAAGCTGCCACTTTTTCCTCCCAACGTGACACCATTGTGGTGCCCAGAGGACCCCCTCCTACCCCATGAAAGAAAAGGGGTGGCACTCACTCCAGCCTTAGGGAGGGAAGGGGGTGCTTATGGGGAAACTAGGAAAAGCAGTGGTCAGTAGCATGGTGGGGAGCCCAGGGTTCAGGGAGACTTGGTAAGACCCTTGGTGGGCAACTTGGGCACCTCTCATTCATGGGGAGGATATATTCCCTAGCTGGCCTCCTGGCTACCTGGACCCCATACCCACATCACCTCTGGACAACCCAATCATGAGGAGTGAGTTTCTTCACAGTGTCCTCATCCTGAAAGCTCAGGAAGAGCCATTGCTCCTGTGGTCCTGGATTGGGTGGGCAATGCGATACCCAAGGCCAGAGAACAAGGGGCACTGGCTGATGCTGCCTCCTGGGAGCTGTTTGAATGTGGCCCTTCAGGGGGCCTGGGAACTTGGGTGACTGTCAGTGTCCAACCCTAGACCTGAAGGTGTTGTCTGAGTGTAGGGAAGAAGGCTGCTGCCCCTCTGGTCCTGTCCTCTACCCATGATGACATTTTAAGTCTAGGTTCCTTGGGTTTTGGGCCTGAAGTGGTGGGAGGAGGGTCTTTCTGGGTTGGACCTGGTCACTAAAAGGTTAATGAGCCATCCCCATAGTTGCTGCCAGCCACCAATGAGACTGTAATCAGGCAGCTGCCAACTGTCCCTGGGGGCATGTGGGCAGCCTAATGGGGCATTCTCTGGCTGGGGAGGGGGGTGTTGGGAAGTGGTCTGCTGGGGGGGGGTAAGTGCAACCTGTGCTTAAACCAGGCACCATGCCCTTTTAGAGTTTGTTTAGGGCCCACAGACCCCTTCTCTGCCCTCTCTGTCTGGCTACCTGGCTTAGGGACTTCTAGTCATGGGGGTTCTATACTTACCTGGTCCTTTGCAGGGTATGAAGCCCAGAGTCAGCTAAACTCGGCTTCAAACCCAATCTCTGCCACTTCCTGGCTGTGTGATATTGAGGAAATCACTTCCCTTCTCTGAACCCCTTTCAGTAAAAGAAACCTACCTCCTATGTCTCCGGAAAGAGCAAATGAAATGGTGGATTTGAGCTGCTTAGCACAGTGTTTGGCACTCAGGAGAGCTCAGAAGGTAACTGCTGAACTCACAAACCACCCCTGTGCCAAGTACTTGCTAGGGCAGGCGTGCAGGAGTCAAGTGCTGAGGACCCAGCAGGGACCATGGTCCCTTTCCCTCGGGGTGTGTAGTGTGTGTCACTGCGTAACTATTCTCTCTCCTTCCCTCCTTGCTCACCAACACTTCTAGTCTTTGGAGTTTAATTGGATTTTACTCTGTGGAGCCCAGGCCTGAAGCTGCTACTCTCTGGGCTCGCTGTCTTCCTGCCCAGGTGCTGAGTTCTGCAGGGTCTGTCAGGGGTCTGGATGATGTCTGCAGCTGCAATAGCAGCTGGCCCTTTAAGGAGGAAAGAAAACAATTATCTGGCCCAGGCATTGCCTCAGCTGGAGCCTGGAGGGTCCCTGGGGAGGTGGGGGGTGGGCAGGCTAGTGGTTGATTTCATTAGTGCCATGTGAGAACTCTCACCTGAGTCTGCCCCACTCCCCAGCCACATCCTCCGCCTCCTCCTACCCTGGGAGCATCGCCTTGGAGGACTTTCTCTGTGTGCACCCCCATCCCATGTCACAGGCCTTTTGCAGTGTGAGAGACACTTGGCACCATGGCAGTGTCCCTCCCGCTAGCATTCTGCTGACTTGGGGGGTGCAGGGTGCGTCTCCTGTACTGGCATTTTGTTCTCAATGGGGGTGTCTCTCCCATAGTGTTTGGTTGACCTGGGGGGTGTTTCACACTGGCATTTTGTTGACCCAGGGCAGGGGTGACTTCTCCACTGGCCTCTCACTGACAAAGGGTTGTCTACTACACTGGTAGTCTTGTAGCTCTCCTACAAGACAGGAGAGCTTTGCTGGCTGGGGTGTGTGAACCTGGGCATGGGTTAGACACAACTGCTCTCTCGCTGGGAATGGTGAGTCACAGGGGTTGTGTGGTCTTGGGCAGAGAAGAGACCAGCTACTTGGGCATCAGACAGACTAGGGTTCAAATCCCGTGTCCTCCACTTCCAACCTGTTACCACTTCAGGCAGGTGGCCTCAACTCTGGAGCTTCAGTCTTCTCTGGAAAATAGGAATAATTTATAGGCGTGCTACCCCCCACATCAGGAAGGTGGTGAGGGGATTACGTGTAGTAACTGCACGTACAGTACCCAGTCCAAGGCTGGAAGGGGTAGGGTGCATACTCTATGGGGGTTCTCTTCCCTTTGCAAGTCTGGGCTCTTCACACCTTGAGCTCAAGAAGCCTGGGCAAGAAAAGGAGGTTCCGGGCGTCTTGGAGAGAAGGGGAGAAGAATGCATGGCTCTCCTGCCTCTGTTGCAGGATGATGCTTTCAGTCCACCGGGTACCTCTGGTGTGCCAAGCTCTGTGAGCCAGGCGGCCCTTGCCCTAATTGGAACGTGACCCAGAGCAGGTAATTACGCATGTGACAAATGTTGAAAGGAGGGCTTCTGAGAGGCTCTGGAGTCTATCACTGGAGGTGTTTTCCTCCCCTCTGGGGCATGGAAAGGGCTCCTGGAGAAGGTGACATCTTAGGTGAGGTATGAAGGGTGCCAGGAAGTTGAGGAGGCACAGAAGGGGTGAGCGAGGGGGACATTGTGTCTAAGGCACTGGTGATGGTGGGGGGAGGGCAGAGCAGGAGCAGAGCCCTGGGATAGCCAGGCCAGACCTGGGGGTCTAGCAGGGTACTAAGGACTTGGGGATTTCTCTTGAGGCCCATGGCAGCCCCTAGAGCATTTTAAGCAAAGGGAGCAGGGACAAATTTCCAGAGTTCAGGCTGAACTCTGTGGCAGAGCCTTCTTGAGAGTGACCCTTTGCCCTCTCCTACACCCTTTCCTTGTGCGACAGCATTGGCCCCAGGGAGCCGGTTGTTTACGCAGCTTGCCCCTGGAGGAGGGGGCCAGTCCTAGTCCCTCCAGCTCCCTCTCTCTGGGCCCAGCCGCAGCACAGCCTTGTTGACGAAGCTCAGCCCCTGGGGCCAGGTTGCCAGAGGGGAAGAGGCAGGGCTATGGCACCAGGCTGGCCTGTATTCGTGTCCCAGCTCTGTAGTTCATGTGTCTTCAACTATGACATGGAGTCGATGCTATCTCTCGATGGGAAGGAGAGAGTGAAATTCTAGATGGAAATCATAAAGCCCAATCTCAACATCAGTGGGCATTTTTGCTCTGTTGCATTGCAGCTGATACCTACTCTGGGCCAGGCCCATAGTTGGCTGGGGTGGACTGGTTTCAAGAGTTTGTAGTCACACAGGGCCCTGTGTCTAGGACCCCACACTTGGTTTAATGTTTTGCTGTCACCATCTTAAAATTCTTAGTAATCTTGAGCAAGGGGCCCTGCATATTACATAGCGCCACAAATCAGGCAGGGGTAGGAAGAGGCAGGGAGAGACACAGCCCTGCAAATAGTTCCCAAGTGGAGGATGCTTAGGTGGAGGGCATGACTAACTGTCCCAAGGTGGGTGGGATGTTAATAATAGTAACGTTTATTTAGTGCTTACTGTGTGCTAGTTCTCCGCTAATCACTGTACAGGCTCATCTTCAAACAGCCCTAAGAGGTAGGTACTATTATTATCTCCATTGGATCGATGAAGAAACTGAGGTTAAGTTATTTCCAAAGTCACACAGCTATCAAGTAGCAAAGCTGGGATTCAAAACCGAGTTGTCCAACTGCAGAACACAGGCCAGTACCAGGGATGTCACCATCTAGGAGGAGCAGCCACCTGAACCGGGTCTGAAGGATAAGCTGGAGTATGCCCAGGAGGAAGAAGGGGCAATGGGAAGGGTGTGAAGCTTGGCCGGGAGAACAGCCAAAGCCAGATGCTTCTAGAGCTAAGAGAAGGTAACCCTTGGATCTCATGGTTCTGATTTTCCAAGCTCAGAGCCCCTGGTCACTCTGCCCCCAGGTCCCTGCTGCTATGGCTCCTCAGAGCTGCCCAATACTGCTTCTCCCTGTATTTCCCCCTCCTATCCCCTCCCCCCAGGTAATCTCCTTTACTCTCTTGACTTTATCTCTGCTGAGCTTAAGACCTTCAGAGCTAACTGCTTTCTGGACCACATTTAGATGTGTCACAGACAATCAGCCTCAGGTCCAAACCCAAGTCCCCTGCTCCCCGCTGGCACCTGCTCTGCCTCCAGGGCCCCCAGCTTATCTCTGGTGCCATCATCATCCACCCACTTGCTCAAGCTGGAAAGCTGGAAGTTCTCCTGGACACCTCCCTCGTTCTCACCCCCACATCCCACAGCCAATCCTCAGCAAGTCCCGTTAGCTCTCCTGAATCCCTGCCTCCAGTCCCCAGGCTCTTTAGCTGCCCGCTGCCCTGCTTCAGGCCACCATCAGCTCTCACCTAGGCTACTGTGACAGCCTCCTCCTTGGCCTCCTGACATTTCTGTTTTTGCCCCACCTCGTTTCATTTTCACACTATAGCCAGAGTGATCTTCTTTAGATAAATGTTTGATTGTATCATTTCCCTGTCTAAGACCCTTCCAAGACTTCTTGGAATAAAAGCCAGATTCGCTGATGCAGTGTCCAAGGCCTCCTGTGATCTGGTCCTTGGCTACCTTTTCATATCATCTTCTACCATTCTCCCTCCCTCTCCCTCAGCTGCAGGACTTCACATGTGTTGTCCCCAATCCTGGCATGCACGCCCCCTCTTGGGGCCCTGCTAACTCCTACTTATCCTCCGCATAGATACCAGCTTGAACGTCATTTCCGCAGGGAAGCCTAAAAACCAGAAAACAAACTCCTCCCCCCTCCACAGGACCTCATACTTCTTCATGACCCTCAGCACACTTGAATTGCTTTTCTGTCATCGCTCTTTCTCGCTAGACCATGAACTCTGTCGGGCCAGGAACCCTGTTCTGCCTAGGTCTGGCACACAGTAGGTGCACAGGGAGTTGTTCCGTGACTGAAAGGAACAGATGAATCATTGCTGCAGCACCCTAATCGGCCTCTCTGCCTCCAGGCCTGCATACAGCCCCAGAACAATCTTTCTAAAACATAGAACTGACCCTGTCCTCTCCTGCTACTTAAAATACTTCAATAGCTCCCCATTGCTGACAGGAAACGGCCTCCACTTCTTATCATGATATTCAAAGCCCTTTATGACCTGCGCCCGACTGCCTGGCCAGCCTCACCTCCCCTGCTTCCCCACCACTCTTTGAACTCCTGGCAGTCCCTCCAACACGCCAGGCTGTTTTGTGTCCCTGTGCATCTGCACTTGCTGTTCCCTTGCTTGTACTGCCTCCCCACCCCTCCTTTGTCTCCATGGAGAACGTCCTTAATTCTTCAAAGTCAGCTCAGCTGCTATCCTCGCTGTGAAGCCTGTAACCCTCCCGCCCCTCCCTGGACAGAATGAGCCCACATCTGTACGGAGTCTACGTCTCTTACGTGCTGTCTCCCACTAAACTGGGCTCCTCCAACGCAGGCTCAGTGATTATTTTTTTCAGGATTGTTCATCTTTGTACCTCCGGCTCCCGGCTTCTCTCTTGTCTTAATTAGGTCTTTGCTTATATACAGAAACCCACTCAAACCAGCTTCAGTAATAAAGAAGAGTTTATTACGAGGACACAAGGGATTCCTGGGAACTGAGGGGAAGGAAAAGCATTAGCGCTGGGAAGGCTAGCTTGAAGCAGCCATCCTCCGTGCTCCACTGGCCATCTTTGCCTTTCTGTCTCCGCAGGTTGGATTTCTCTGCTTTTTCAGGCACCAAGCCACCCATACTTCTTGTATCATGTCCCTCAGTTTCAGCCACATTCAAAGATAGAACTCAGGGCATGGCAGATCCAACCCCAAACTCCCAGGAGAGAATCTGATTGGCTCTGAGTGGGTTAGGTGCTTGCCCTGGTGCAATCAACTGCAGCCTGCTAGGAAGGATCACAAAGTCAGACATGTGAACATGGCTATTGGTGCCCACCTCAGAGAAAGGGGGTCTTTGTTAGCTGGGCAAGTATTTCAAATGACAGCTGCTGGAATTCTTAGAGTGCCAAGGTGGGTGCAGTCAGTTGGGCCTGAGCTCCAACCTTCCATCTGGACAGCACCTAGACAATAGGGACCTGGAATTGTGACTTAAAGGGGAGTGTTTTCCTAGGGCAGCAGTGCCCACAGCAGGCTCTGAAGAATCTGTCAAATGTCATTCGGAGGCCTGAGAATAGAGAGAGGGAGATGAGGCCCTGAATTTTCTCACCTTTCTTTGGAGTAGGGAGAGAGAAGAGAAAGACATAAGCACAACAGTTTTTCCTACCAAAATTGTATTCATGCTGTAAGATGTAACTCGGTCCCTTTCCTCAGTGAAGAGCCATACCATGCCTACCCACCCCGCCTAGTCAGTCATTCTTTATTTGTATTGATTCTGTTCTTTGTACTTCCCTGGCAATAAACATATTTTTTAGCATTTACTGTGTGCCACACACTGTGCTCATATGTTATCCTCACACCTTATAAGATGGGTACTGTCCCCATTTTAGAGATAAGGAATCCAAGGTTCAGAAAGGTAACATTTATAAGCTAGGGACACACAGTGATGTGATTCCAGAGTTAAAGCTTTTAACCTCTTTTAATCTGGACTACTTATTTGCCTGTTTGCCCTTTGGGACTGTGGGTGCCTTACAGGCAGATAATAGGTTACCATCCTCCCTCTTTTCCTACTGCCCAGCACAGGGCCAGCCTAGAGCAAGGGCCCCCATGTAGGATAGATGGAGGCAGGTACAGTAGAAGAGGCATCTGGGTGGGCATCAAGTCTGCTACTTGTGGATCTACCCTGTGTAGCTGTGTGACTATAGACAAGTCTCTTAAGCTTTCTGAGCCTCACTTTTCTCATTCAAAAGTGGACTTGATAATTCCTGCTGTTAGGCTCATGTTAGAGGGTGGCTGTGATGACAGTTGGTAAATAGGAAAGGACTGAGCAATTTCTGAAGGATTGTTATTACCAGATTGGATTGTGGCAATAGGGTGCTAGCTGGAAACTGCCCAAGCTTCTGCGAGAAGTGGACAAGCCTAGAGCTTCACAGCACATGTATTGGGACCCAAGATGATTTTCAGTGACTCGTAGACCTGCATTGCATAGCATCGGTGCCCATAGTGAGAAAGTTGGTTCCCTTTCAACTGTATCAAATCTGAGATTGTCCCAAGGAGAAAGTATCAGTGAGGTTGCTAGTGTGTCTTTAACAGTTTTCCCACACTTGCTGCCCTCTTTTTCTAATGCGGAGGTCTCAAACTTGGGATGGAGCATTGGCTGGTAACTCCATGTAGCTAAAATTTAATAATATAGCTTTGTTTTTACTGTATTTATTGTCATTTTATATTTATTAGAAGTGATACTGTCCTGTCCAGAAGTCAAAAAAATAAAAAAAAAGGAAAAAAGTGATAATGGCTTTCCGTTTATAGTGACAACACAAAATTTCTATTTAAAATAGTTGCATTTAACTTAAAAGTGTCAATTTAAAGAAAATATTGAGTAGCAATGTAGGAGTATACAGATTTGGCAGAAATTGTTGAGGTGGCACACAGTGTTATTTGGATAATGCAAAATTGGAAAGTCGAACAGGGATGTCAGAGATACGCATGGTTGGCCTAGATAGTTTTGAAGGTTCTTCCACCTACCTGACAAATTTGGGCATTTCTCCCTGCTGTGCCAGTCCCTCTGCTCACCTTGGGCCTTGGCTTGGGTTTCTTTTGAAGAATCCTGCCATGATTGTCTTGCAGACAGAATTTGTACCACTGTCCTCACAACCTGCTTGAGAGGGGCTCATGGAGAGGGGGTGTCTGGATAGGGGTAAGATGCCCCCCCATCTCTGAGGCCAGGACTTGAGACCTCCTGGGGAGAGCAGGAACTGCTGACTCGACTCCACAGTTCTCCTGCTTCCCAGGTACAACACAGGTCTCAGGGCTTCCTAGAGGCCTGGAGTCCCAGGGAGCAGCGAGGCTTTGGGAGTCACAGGTGAGGGTGAGGCTGTCCCTGGAGCTTCATGCCTCAGAGCTTGGGGCCCAGGGACAGCGAGGCAGGAGGCTTTGGAGTCTCAAGGGTTCCCTTTCCCCTGCCCCCCCCTTTACCTACCCCTTTGTGCTGACTGCCTGTCCCTGGCAACTCGCAGCAGATCCCCGAGAGGCATCTGAGGACACAGTGGATTTATCCACAGGGCCCAAGACCAGGGCCAAAGCAGAAAGGGCAGATGGGAGGGAGGTAAGTCCTGTCTGCTCCCTGCCCGGTCCCACGTTCACAGCGGGAGGCAGCCTGGGCACTGAGAAGGTGGGGGGCCTGCTAGAGTATGGGGTGTGTGCTCTTGTATCCATGGTGAATGTGTGTGTGTCTTAGAGAGAGAATTTAAGTTTGTGTGTATGTTGCGATGTATATATGTATCCCTGGTGAATGAAGCTCTGTAGTTGCCAGATATGTCTGAGGGTCTATGAGAGCATGTTGTTTGTGTGTGCACAGCATGTGATGTGTATGTTGTCTGTGATGAATATAGCTTCATGTGATATGTCTGAGGTTCTCTGTGAGGGAATTCTTGTGCAGTGTGTGTTTGTGTGTGGCAGGGCATCTCGTGTCTGTGTGTGATGTGTGTGTGAGTCTGTGGTACTGGCATCTCCATGCCATGTGTGTCTGTGGTGCATATGGTGTGTGTTTTTATGTGTATGTACACTGTCTGTCTGAGTGCCTGTTTAGGTGGCTTGCATACTGGGTGTGGTGTGTGCCTGTTGTTTTGTGTACGTCATCATCTTTGTACAGCTGTGTGTCTGGCTCTGAGTGGCCGAGTGAAGGTGTGTGGCGTGCACGCGGGTCTTTGTGCCCCATAGGGTCGGCGGTGGAGGGTGCAGGGAATGCAGTGCGTGTCTGAGGGGCGGTGTCCGGGCTGGGGCCGACGCTGTACTGGGTTCCTGAGGACGGTCCCCAGGGCGGGCAGTGGGCGCGGGCGGCGCCTTCCGGCTTGGCTCCGGGCTGGTAACCGGAGCCCCTTCCCCGCATGAAATATTGATCGGGCCTGGCGAGGGGAGGGAGGGGCGGGCAGGGAGCGCGCCGCGGCCGCTGTCCGTGGTGCTGCTTAGGGGCGTGGTGCTCGGGAGAGGGCGGGCCTGGCAGGGGGAGAGATTGCCCGACCACCAACACCCTTAGCGGGGCATCAGCTCTCAGGACAAGCTTGCCTGTCCCTACCGCCGTCTGTCAGTCCCCCACCCCATCTAGGACGTGGGAGTAGAGGAACCAAATGGGTATCTTACTGGGATCTGGTATCCCCCAGAGCTAGGGTGACCATATGGCTGCGTTTGCCTGGTGCAGTCCTTATTTTCACCTGTGGTGTGATTGTTAGTAGTGTCCCTGCTCACTCTCCAAAGGGCCCCTGTTGGATGATAGATTATGTGCTCATTTGCAATAAGGCTTTGAACCAAAGACCTCTTCCTTGACCACCTCTGCTCTGCCGTGGGGGTTGTGTAGCCATGTGGGTGTGCGAGTGTGTGTGTGTTCGCGTGTGGGGATTGGCCCTTCCTGTGCTAGGGCTGAGCTGGAATAAGTGCTTGGGAGCTCTGGGGCCCTTGGGTTCCTGCTGCAGCCCAGACCCTCCCAGGGGGTGCAGCCCCTTCTCTTCCCTTCTAAATTCTGCTTTCCACTCAAGCTGTGCTCTTTCTCAGACCTGGGCTTCCCCTGCCTGGTAGGGAGGAGTCAGGGTGCTCTCCTTGCCTCCCTTCTGCATCCTGGTCTGGGCAGGCCCCTCCCTGATCTTCATACCAGGGTGTTGTAGGGCCTCCAGGTTGGCCATCGGTATACTCATGGCATCTTCTCTGAGTTCCCGTCCTGCTTTTAACCACTGACTCTCCCTCCGTCAGTGGATTCCATTTTCCTCCTACTTCTGACTGTTGGGGATATTACCTCTCGACCATTCCTCACTCCGTGCTGTCCTCTGGGCACTCTCCTTCCTTTCCACACCCTACTTTTCTCTCCGGAGAGCACACCCAAGTCTTGCTCACTCGTGTTGCTCCCCTGAGCTCCAGTGGATCTGCTTACCTGCCCTCCGTGTGGGAGATGCTGTATTATCTCAGACTCGTCATAACCAAAATGGGGTTCATCTTTTCCTTAAGCCAGCTTTTCCCTCTCAGACTTCAAGCTCCATTGATGGCACTTGTCAGCCCCCATCCTTCCTGTAGATCACCTTGGATTTCGTTTTTTGCCTCTCCCCTCCTTTGTCCCTTCACTAACTCCAGGCAATCCCCTAACCCCACGCATGACTCCTGGCCACCCCCTCCCTCTTCACACCGCACTGTCTGAAGCAGCGCTGCCCTTCTTACCTGTGTGGATATAGCAGCCTCCTGGCTGCTCTGCCTGCTGTCAGACTTCCGTCTGATTCTACTCTGTGTCAGATTGATCTCCGTAAAACATTACATCTAAATCATGTCGGTTTCACTCCTGCAGGATGAAAGCCAAGCTTCTCATCCCCACTTTCAGAGCCCTTCATTGGCTGCTCCCAGACTACCTTTCCAGACTTCTCCCCGCCTACCTTTCCAGACTTCTCCCCACAGTTACAGGTATGTCCTGCTCCAGCCGCGCTGCTCTAGTCACCAGCCTTTGAACACAACATACTCTCCCTGGGCCTTCCCAGTAGTTTCCACTTCTTTTCTTCAGGGCCACCTCTGCCTCTCCAAACCCCACTTGTCTTTTGAGGTGCTCCTTAGTGCATTTCCTTGTGATGGCTTCTCTGGTCTTCCCCATCCTGAAGGGTTCACTCCTTCTGCAGAACAGCCAGAGTATTTGTTTTACCTTTATCTCTTAGTACCTTGGGTGGTCCATGGACCACAAGCCTGGGCATCACCTAGGAACTTGTTAGACATGGAGAATCTCAGGTTCCACCTGTGACTCATGAAATCAGAGTGTACGTTTCAAGAAGATCCCCTGGTGGTTTGTGTGCACACTTAAGTTTGAGAAGCACTGTACAGTGTGGTCATTGAAGGCAGGATCTTGCTTCTGTTTGGGGGTAGCCTTTGGCCAGGAATAGGGGTGTTCTCGAGTGCCAACTTTAGCAGCCCCTGTCACGTGACAGACAGATGCCATATCTGGCCAGATTCTACAAGCTATGGTGAATGGTAGAGATGGCTGGATCCTTCCCACCAGAACCTACACCCCACAAGGCCCCAGAGCTTAAGCTCTGTAAACGTGACTCTGGAAAGTGCTCTAGTGGCATGAGGAGCAATCACTTAATCAGTAAAAAAAAGCAGTTTTCAAGCATATAGCAGAACTTTTTCCCTCTTCACAAAACACACATTGGTGGAAAGTCCTGTTATTTTAATGTATATTTTGAAAAGAAAAATATGTGGTTTGGGTTTTTTATTTGTTATAACATTAATGCAGTTTCTAAAGTAGTAATTTTAGGAAACTCAATATGTCACATGAAGAAAATAAAAATGGCTCACAAGTCTAGTATCCAGCTATAAATACTGCTATTTAATGTATTAGATTGCCTCCCATTCATTCTGTAAATATTTACAGAGCCCTACTATATGCCAGACCTGCGCCAGGTACTAAAGACTCAGGGTGAAGAAGTTAACAAGGTTCCTATTTTTAAGCAGCTTGCAGCCAGGGGGCGGATGTGGGAGACAGGCACTGAGCAAGTTAAGAACAGCAGTGTATTCATTTCTTAGGGCTGCTTGAACAAAGTATTATACCACAAACCGAGTGGCTTAAAACAACAAAAATTTATACTCTCACAGTTCTGGAGGCTACAAGTCTGAGATCAGGTGTTGGCAGGGTTGGCTCCTTCTGAGTGCTATGAGGGAAAATCTGTTCGGTGCCTCTCCCCTAGCTTTCGGTGACAGGTGGCAATCCTTGGCATTCCTTGGCTTGTTGATGCATCACTCCAATCTCTGCTTCCATTGTCACATGGCATTCTCCCTGTGTCTCTGTTTTCACATGGCCAACTTCCTCTAAAGATACTAGTCATATTGGATTAGGGATGCACCCTACTGCGGCATGACCTCAACTTCGCTAATCACATCTGCAACAATCCTGTTTCCAAGCAGAGCCACATTCTGAGGTACTGGGGGTTACGGCCTCAACTTGGTCAGGGGAAGGGATGAAATTTAACCCATAACAGGCAGGGACAGCACAGAGTGCAGGGGAGTAACTAACCTCATCAGGAAAGACTCTCCTAGGAAATGACCTTCAAACTGGGATTGAGCCAGGAGTAGGGATTGGCCAGGTTCAAAGGCAGAGGGACAGGAAAGTACGGGGTCCTCCAGTCGTGGAGGTGGGAGAGGGCCAGAGGAGAGCATTCCAGGCAGACAGGAGACAAAGTGGCACTTTTGAGGAATGAAAAAAAGCAAGTGTGGCTGGAATAAAGAGTAGGGGCAAGAGGTACAGCACAGGCTGGGACGTGGGAGAAGACAGGGGCCAGCCAGGTCCCATGGGCTCATGGGCCTTGGTGAGGGGCTTCTCCTTTGTCCTGATGGAATGGGAAGCTATGGCAGGGTGCCCAGGGGGCGTGATTGATTCTGCTTTCTTGTTGGCTGTCTTCTCCCAAGACAGAACTCTCTAAAGGCTGTGTTGTTCCTCTAAGTCCCTGGTCCTAAGGAAGGACAGGCAGCCAAGTCCTCAGGATCCCATGGCTGAGTGAAGGCACTGGCAACCCCGTCCAGGGAAGGAGGCATGGCCATGCCCCCGGCAGTCCCTAGTTGGAGGGTGGGGGATGAGCCCTGCCTTCAGGAACCTTGTTCTGAACAGGAGACAGGGCTCACGAGGCCCTGGACCTGCCTCACCCTTGGGTGTCCTGAGTCCTCGGAGTCTGGGGGACACAGGTTGGGGCCTGGCCATCCCACCCCCTGCACTGCCATGAGGACTGTGGCTTGAAATGTAGCCAGGGCCCATGTGGCTCCCTGAGGCCAGAGGCCCCAGTGCTGAGGGAAGCCAGGGCTCCTGCGGGGGCCATGCCTTCAGCACCCTGTTCTCCTCAAGGCATGTCCGGAGTCTGTATGACTCCCTGCACAGGACTCGGCCTTTCTGTTGCTCAGCTTGTCCCTTATTACACCCTTGAGGGCTGCCCCTTTACTGTGTGTGACGGGAGAGGGCCCACCCTGCCCAAAGCTGCCTGTCGCCGCCTCGCCTGGGCTGGGTGGCCCAGGCTGGGTGGAGGAGAAGTGGGTCAGCTTGGTATCCATGGTGACAGCAGCTGCGCCCTGCCAGGCTCTCATCTCCTCACCACAAACTTCACTGATGAGCTCCTTTGTCCGGTCTGGCAGGGATGGGGGCCAGGAGGGTGAGGTTGGGGGCTGGGGTGTGAGCTTGTGTGTGCAGGCTCGCACAAGGGCCTGCTCAGAGCTGGTGTGTGTGCCTCAGCCAAGGGAGCCCCCTGCTTGGGTAAGACACTTCCTGCTTCCTGCCCACTGAAGCTGTAGGGCTCTTCCTGCTCTTCTTGCTGGGGCTAAGGGAGAGTCTGTGATTGCCTGTGGCTGTCCCTGTGGCTGCTTCTATGTGCCTTTGTGTGGACGAGTATCTTTGTGGGGGTGTATGCACATATCTGTGTACACGTGATTGTGTCTTTAAGTGCATGTCATCTGTGCGGGTCTGTGTGGTATGTGATCACACACTTAAAGTTCTGTGCCCTGTGTCTCCCCTTGCGTGTGTGTACATGTGTGTGCTTCCTTGATGCAGCCCTCCTCTGCCACCACGTACCAACCCATCACCCCCCCAGCTCTCACTGACCATATGACACTGATCTCTGCTGCTGGCACCAACTGGCACATGTGATGTGGTGGGCAGTCCTGGTGCTGGGTTGGGATTGGGGAAGGGGTCTCAAATGCCAGAGCCAGCATCCAGCAAGGGGTCAGGAGCCTGAGATGCTGGCACAGTTCATGGGCCACCTCCCACCTCAACCGAGAGGTGTGGGTACCCTGGTCCCGCACTTACCCTGGAGCTCCCAGGGCTGCAGTGGGAGATGACCCTGTTAGTCTCTGGGCCGTCCCCTGAAGTGGTTGCACTTCACTGCAGCCACTGGATGTGGACTCCAGACCACTAAGAATGAACAGGTGGCCTTCACCATGTACAAAGGCACTGTTATTAGTAATAATAATAATAATTGCCCAACTGAGCATTTAGCATGTACCAATCCTTGTTTGGTAATATTTTATCTAATAATCCTAAAGCAGACCTTATCCTCTCCATGTTAGGGATGAGGGGTGGTGGCTCAGTGGGTTTGCTAAGGAGCGGCAGATCTGGGTTCCAGGTCTATCTGCCTCCAAGCACGTGTTTTTATTGACTGTGCTTTCCTGCTCCTCACCCGTCTCATCTGATCCCCGGTCCCGCCTGGAGAGTCAGGAGCAGCCAGGTAGTGATCAGAATCATTTTATAGAAGAGGAAATGGAGGTTCAGAGAGGCTGAATGACTTGCTCAGGGTACATGGCTGGCTAGAAGTGACCCCCCCCCAAGGGATGTCACAGATTCTCTGGAGAGGGACACAGACCCCATTAGTGAGGGAGAGGATGGAGGAAGAATAGGGTCTAGAGCTTCTGAGGACTTGGTCCTGGATGAGTCCCTCATATGTTAAAGATCTTAAAGTTGTGGGACTTTAGCAGCTTGGCATTAAAGTGCCTAAAGGCAGATTAGGGGACCCAGGAGTTTGGACAGTATTGCAAAGGAGGAAATAGAATCAGAAAGATTAAATGATTTGCTCAAGGTCCCACAGCTCAAGGTCACTTTGAAGAGATAGTCTCTCTTTTTATTCCACAAGCTACTGGAAGCTCTTGAGGGCAGATGTCTTTCCTAGCCCCTCCTTTAAGCTCCCCATTCCCTTCCAGACCCTCTAATCATATCGCCTCCTCCTGGGAGCCTGCCCTGATTGCCTTCACCTCATTTATTGAAAATTGGTGTCTTGGCAGAAGTTGACTGAAGCCTTGTACAGATGCCCTAGGGGTGTGTTGTTGGGAGGAGCACAGCCCCATGTGATGCGGAACACCAAGCTCTGATTCATCAGTTTGGTGAGTTTGTATTTTCTTCTTTGGTGGGGAGGGAACACATGAAAGGTAATGTGGAACCTGGGAGTTTGGAGCTCAAGGGTTTTTTTTGTTTGTTGTTTTGTTTTCTTAAAGACAGTCTTGTTCTGTTGCCCTGCTGGAGTACAGTGGTGAAATTATAGCTCACTGAAACCTCAAACTCCTGGGTTCAAGTGATCCTCCTGCCTCAGCCTCCAGAATAGCTGGGACTACAGGCATGTGCCACCACCATGCCCAGCTAACTTTTTCTATTTTTAGTTGTCTGGCTAATTTCTTTCTATTTTTAGTAGATGGGGTCTCACTCTTGCTCAGACTGGTCTCGAACTCCTGACCTCAAGCGATCCTCCCATCTCGGCCTCCCAGGTGCTAGGAGGATTGCAGGTGTCAACCATTGTGCCCAGCCAGAGCTCTGGTTTTGCTCCCAATTTTCTGTTTGACTCTGGTATGTCTCTTCCCCATTCTAGGCCTTGGATTCCTACTCTGCAAAATGAAAGGCTCAGCCTGGAATAGAAATGACAAGTCAGTTTTAGCTCATGAGCTGGTTCTCATCAGCTGGTGCTAGAACACTGTGTTGAGAGGGATTCTGAGGTTCAGTCTGACCTTGATGGGAAAGATAGATGGATTAGCAAGGTCTGCTGTAGGTGGAGAATGGGGAGGGGTGGTAAGAGCCTCAGTTATTTGCAATCCCTTCTAGCCTAACAGTCCATCACCCTGTGATAGGTTCCTTGGTATTTCCTGTTGAAAGGGTGAGTGGATAGGTTCATCTTAGGCTTTTGGGTGGCCTCTGACTCTCAAAAAAAGGCTCATTATCTGGTTAGACACATGGTCAAGGGGACCAAGGGGCCCAGGGTGGTCTGGCAGGACCCTGAATGAAACCTGCTGTAGTCAGGATTCAGGAGAGGGTTTGGAGAGCACTCAGGGTGCTGAAACATCAGGGTAGAGGCCAAACATCGAGGACTGAAAAGAAAACACAAGGCTTATTCCTGGGGAGCTCGGAAGGTATCTTCTGGCATGGAGTTTTGACAGGAGTTGGGGCAGTAGCCCTTCTCCTTGGAGGATAAATCAGAGTTTCTCTACTGCTGTAGTAGCAGCTGGGAGTCAGCAGAGAGCCCTTCACAGTGAAGCCTCTGTGACCCATTGAGATTGGAGGAGGGTTCCTTCCTTCAGGTGCCATGACCTGGGCCAAGAAAGAGACAGTCTTGGTCAGAGGCAGGGGAATTGTTGAAGTGACTTTCATAGAAAGGATGTAGTTCATTTGGCAATTGTTTAGAACTACCGACATTTAATGTGCCATGCTGTGTTCTGTGTCCTGCCAGCCCCCCACCAGTCTGTCCCCTCTCTACCTCTTCCCCGTCCCATCCCTGTGGTCTGATGGCTCAGGGGTTGCTATGCAGTGGACGTCCTTTATTAGGGTGGCCCTGTCTGTATCTCTGGCATGTTCTTCCTGCGCTAGACTGGCTGCCAGAGAAGGAACTGGAGCCCCAATTCCGAGCCCTCCACCGCAGTGTGCACTCATAGACTCAGTCCTCCCAGTCCAAAGGCCTCTCAGAGATTGCCTAATCTGACCCCTTTGTTTTACATGCAGATGGGGAAGCCAAGGCCCAAAGAAGTTCACACAGGGCATCTGTTCACATTCCAATCCCACGTCCTGAATCCTAACCCTCCCAGGCTGCACCCTAGGACTCCTGGACCAGAGAGTCAGGCCTTAGGACCTTGGGTCCAGTACTTTGGGTCTGGCTCTTCCTGTCCCCTTGGGGAGTGGCCTGCAGGCTGGGCCCTTCCAAGCGTTTATCAGTTCTCCAGGCCCCCTGGGTGATCCCTGGGTGGTTAAAGATGAGAAAACCGCTCTGGATGCTGCAGAGTCCTGGATGCCAAACTATCTGCTTGTCAGTTGCATTTATTATTCAAGAGGAAACACGAGCCCCTGGGTTGGCAGCGTCAGGAATTTTGTCCCTTACCTTCTTCCCTTCTCACCCCCTGGGGTGGTGCTCTCAAGCTTCCTGGGGGCTGCGGAAGGGGAGCACTTGCTTCTCCAGCTCTGGTCTTCTTGGGGTTTCTGCTGCCACTGAGGTGCTCAGGCCAGCCGTGGGAACCTGGGCCAGAGGGGTGTTCTCATAATAGACACTTTCCTTGCAGTTTTCTCAAAGAGCCCAGGATCCAGGGCAGAGCCTGAGCCTGGGGGATGGGCCCACATCCTTGGTTGAGCTCTGGGTCGCAGGGGCAGGGGCTGCTGAGCATGTCTGTTCCTTTGCGGAAACAAGAGACTTGGGTTCGAGTCCAGGCCTTGCCACTTCTTAGCTGAGTAGGGTGGGCAAATCCTTTACTTCTCTGAGACTCAGTTTTTTCATCTACAATATGGAGATAACTACACGGCTCACAGAAATACTACACAGACTGACCCTGTGGCAGAGTCACACTCTCAAATAAGCAGTCTTCTGCCTTCCACCAGAAGACCATGCAGGTATCCTCCCACCACAGAATAAAAAAACGACAACAGAAAAACACCACAAACTGGCACCAGAATTGGAAACTAAAGAGAAGAGGTCATCGCAGGCCAAAGTCTAGGGGGACTTTCCATTGGCTACGAGGTTGATGGGGGATGGGGAAATATAATCTGGGGCTTTGCACACGTTGCGGGGCGAGTGAGAACCATCCAGACGGTCACAAAGAAGGCAAAACAAGGCTTTGACTCATCCCTTCTGCAGCTCTACTTCGCCAGGCAGGCAGGAGCCATGCTGCCCAGGAGACCGGGTGACCATTCTCAGTGGTCTGGGGACTGTCTTCCTCATCCACCAGAGTGGTACCAATCCTCTCCCACCTCCGATTTCCCTCCCCTGTCTTTTCATGTCATTTTGAAAAGTCGGACTGCCTCAGGGCAGCAGACCTGAGCCCTGGGATGGGCAGCTGCCCCAGGAGAAGCACTGGTGGCCGGGACAGAGCCAGGAAGCTACCGGGTGCAGAGCAGGCTGGAGAGGCTGGCTCTATAGCTTCTGCCGGAGCAGAGGAGGCCGCCTGCAGCAGCGACCTTCGCAGCCCAGTTGTCGAGGCTGAGAGCTGCAGATCCCACTCTGCTCAAAACAGAGCCATCGACGCCTGCTGTCCCTCCTCCCCCAGAGTGATTCTCAGAGCCCTCTATCCTCCTTTTCCCTCGCACTTACTGTAACGCTCATTAAATATTTAGTTGTATAATTAGTTATTTACCATCTCTCTCCCTCCTGGACTGGAGGCTTTGGGAGGGCAGGACCAAGTCGGCCTGGCTCACTGCTGTATTCTTGGCACTCAGCATTAGCCTGGGAATTTTCGGGGCTTAAATATTTGTTGAATGCAGCTCATGGGGAGTGTAAATTTCTCTATTTTCAAAAGGAATTTGGTAATATATTCCAAGAATCCAAAACACATTTATGCCCTTGGTATCAGGAAGGGTGCTTTTGAGTATATTAGAAAACTCTGATTCAAACTGGCTTAAGCAATGGAAAATATATCATCTCACATAACTCGTGGACCAAGTATGTGGCTTCATCTTAAGGTTGGGGTCTTTGCTGGGGTTGGGGGAAGGAAGGAGTGAAAGATAGAGGGAGAGATAGGAAGAGGGCCTCCCACCTCTCTGTAAGCATAGAATCCATATCTTCCCATCCTTGGACAAGTAAGAGTTGCCAAGGCGAATGCCATTCTCAGCTTGCCTTAGACTAATAAGGATCTGCCTCTAAAACAAGGCAGGGGTGGTACCTGGATAAAACCAGCACGGTGTCATGAAGCAGGAAGGGGGGAACAGATGTTGGGGAAGCTGTCAGCAGCATCCACACCCTCTGACTCAGTCACTCCATTTCTAGGAAACAACCCTAAGGAAATGAGCAGATAAAATCAGTGTAGAAAGGTATTTATTGCAGTGATTATTTAAAAGAAAGGAAAGAGGGAGATGGGAGAAACTTGGGCCAGATCTCAGAGGTAACTGTATTGAAATATGTAAATCCATTGTGCTCCCTCTATGCAGCGGAATGTTATGGTGACACCGAAGCATTCATACAAAGTGTTAATGACATTGGGAAATGCTTATGATATAATGTTCAATGAAAAATATCAAGATATAAAATTGTACTTGCAATATCAGTTTAATTATTTTAAAAAATGCATAGGAAGGAGACTGGAAAGAAACAGGTTGAAATGCTCACAGAGGCTGCCCTCAGAAGCGCAGTGAAGGGTGATTTTGGACTTTTCTGTACTGTCCCCTTCGTGCAGGAGGATCCCACTGGCATCTGCACAGTCCACAGCCAGTTTTGTTCTCTCTGTTCTTATTATTCACTGTGAAAATAACGATCACTGATAATTATTGAATATTTACTCTGTGCCTGACACTGTTCTAGTTACTTTACATGCACTTTCTAATTTGATTCTTGCAACAGTCCTGTGAGGTAAGTACTTTTATTTCTTGTTTTGCTGAGGTGTTCACTGAAACCCTAAGATGTTTGGTCACAAGGTCACCCAGCTAGTGAGTAGAGGCCTTTGGAATTCAAGCCCAGGCCATCTGACTCCACAGCCTTTGTCCTCATGGCCAAACCAGGTCACCTGCCAGGTTATTCGTAGCCATGTGCTAAGAACGACAGTCCCATTTATTGAGCCAGACTCCACGAATGTCCTTGACATTTATTTGTTCATTTAAACCCTACAACATCAGAGAGGTCGAATGACTTGCCCAAGGTCACACAGCTAGGAAGCGGTGGAGCTATGATAGAGTCACCCAGGTCTGACGTGGGATCCCTTTGTCTCCCACCCACCTCCAGAGTTGCCTGAGGTCCTGCCGCCCCGGGGACCATGTTTAACGGGGAGCCAGGTCCAGCCTCATCCGGGGCCTCCAGGAACGTGGTGCGGAGCTCCAGCATCAGCGGTGAAATCTGTGCGTCCCAGCAAGCTGGGGGCGGGACCGGGACCACCACTGCCAAGAAGCGGCGCAGCAGCCTGGGCGCCAAGATGGTGGCCATCGTGGGCCTGACTCAGTGGAGCAAGAGCACACTCCAGCTGCCCCAGCCTGGTGAGGGGGCATGGGACATTGAGGGGTGGAGGTGGGGGTCACTTTATGATGACAGAGTACCTAGGGACTGTCCTAGTGGGTCTGCACTCCCACACCCACAGACACTTACGCTGTAGCACTTCCCGTGGACCAGCTGCTGTGCTAGGTCCCGCGTGCGCACTGACTCATTCCACCCTCGTGCAGTTCCATGAGGCAGGGACCAAAGCACAGAGAAGGGAAGTCAGATGCCCCAGACTGCGCAGCTCGCGGTGGGGCCTGGATTCGAACCCTAGCAGTTGAGCTTTCCAGTCCATGCTCTTAACCTTTTTTTACACTCTGCTGCCTCTACGTGTGGACTAATTTATTATCAGTAATCATTTATGAAACAGTCGTATGTTCCTGGCACTGTGCTAAGGGATGCCACAGTTTTGCAGACATTCCCGTATAAGACTCAGTGTCACCTGTGATCTCTGAGTCTGCTAAATACAAGTAGCCACACAAATGTAGTTACATAGTCACGCGTATATGTTACAAAGTCACAAGTGAGACACACACAAAGATATGTGGCTTGTACAGCCACATTAATAGAGGGCTCAGTTGCTCAGGTAAGCCGCCCATATTTCCAGGAAAGCACAATACAGTCATTTGCTCTGTACATGGTCACAAATAAAACCAGCCATGCAGATAACATAAACACGGTCCTGTGAGTACAGGTGCACAGACCCAGAAACACGTCACACGTGTACAGGCGTATCTCACAGAACCACACTCACTCACACCTTAACAGCTACATCCTGATCAATCTGATATACTTTCTCAGACACAGCAATCCCGGTTATGCTCAGAGGGTGGGTGACCACCTTGTGACACAGCCACACATAGACCCTGCACCACAGAGGAGCCAGCCCTCCCCACCAAGACCTCCTCACTTTGTGGCATCAGCCCAGACACCAGCTGGTTTTGTTTTAAAATCTCTTCCTGCTTATTTTGTTCAGAGTAACAACTTCCCCAGAAACCTTCAAACAGGCAGCTGGATGGGGTGGCGAGGGGGCGGGGCGCCGGGGATCGGGGAGAATGCTCATCGAGACTTCCAGTTGGGGCTGGGGGTGGGGGACTTCTCCAAGCCTTAAAATAGATTTTTACAAAGCCCTCGACAGGAGCATGTGGGCTGGTCTTTTCCAGCAGTCAGGCTGAGATATGGTTTCTGGCACAGGGCAAGGCTGGATGGGGAAGGGGCTTGAGGTCATCA
This sequence comes from Lepilemur ruficaudatus, assembly GCA_963574885.1. Taxonomy (NCBI): domain Eukaryota; kingdom Metazoa; phylum Chordata; class Mammalia; order Primates; family Lepilemuridae; genus Lepilemur; species Lepilemur ruficaudatus. The sequence goes on from CAUYRT010052885.1 coordinate 34,890, forward strand.
GTGTCCTAGGGTGGGTGTGGCCTCTGGGAACATGCAGTGTAAGCCTGGTGCCTGGGAGTCAGGGAGGCAGGGATTTGGGGATCCTGGAGTTGGGTTGGGATAGGACCAAGGGTGGGATTAGGGATAGGGGATTAAGATTAGGAGGTCATGGAGGTGTTAGACCCAGGAGTCTGGCTCCAGGGGACTAAGCCCAGGATTCCAGCCTGTTCAGCTTCAGACCCAAAGCCTTCTTCATGCCCGGTGATTTGGAGGGACAGTCTCCCAAGGCCAACGCAGGGGCCTGAGTCATCAGGAGATGTTCTGGTGATCCGCCGAGACTTCACAGCCAGCAGGCAGGGATTGGGGCAGACACGAGGAAGACCTTTCGCCTTGAGAAGAGATGAATGATGATGGGGCTCCTGGGTCCCTGTCTCCACGGTCTGTAAGGGCATGGCTGAAGCCTGGTGCCTGGAGCCGGGGGAACTGCCCAGATGCTCTTCCAACTGAAGGTCTCTGTGAATCATCTAATTGCTAAATGTCGGAGCAGGAGGGGTCCCTTGAGATCATCTAGTGCGATGTGCTTATTTTATCGCTGAGGCATCCAAAGCCTGGAGAGAAAGCATGTTCCTGGGGAACGACCTCAAGTTCTCTCCCAAGAGCCACACCCTGCCACTTACTAGCTGGGTGACTGGGGCAAGCTATTTCACCTCCCCGAGTCTGCTTCTTTGTAGAATGAGGAAATAATACATGTCTTGCAGGGTCGTCCAAGAGGTACATGAGATTGGGTATGCAAAGGCACCAGCGCGTGCCTGGCACATAGTAGACTCAGTGAAGTGTCGATGCTGTTACTATTTAACCCATGGTCACACAGCAGAGCCCCACGTGAAGTGAGTTCTCTGCCTCCACACTTCAGCCCTTCCCTGCAGCACACTCCTCTCCATCTATAATTCCTTCTCCCCCTTTTTTTATTCTCCCAGGCTTTGAGAATGCCAGTGTCCCAGCTTGGAGCCCCCTCCTGGGTGGGAGACTCTGGTACCAGAGGGATGTATGGGGTGGACTCATCTTGGGCACTGGCCCTGAAAGCTATTCTGGGAAAGAGCCTAGAAGGGCACCCCCTCAAGGCTCAGTGGGGATGGCTCAGTTCCCTGCAGGGCTGGGCTGTGGGAAGTGGGGAGGAATTCTGCTCCTGGGCCCAGCCTTTGGGGCTCTGGTCTGCCCTTCCTAGGCGCCTCCTTTCTCCTAGTTTTTCTGTACCCTGAATTGCCTAGAGCCCTGCCCTTCCTTCTTCAAATCAGAGCCTCTGCCCTGTCTCAGGGCCATGATGTCCAGTCTGGACTATTGCACTAGCTTCCTCTCTGGCTCCCCTGCCTCCTGCCTGCTCCCTTCCAGATTATTCCTCATGTTGCCCTAGAGTGGACTTACAAAACCTCACCCTGACACTTTAGATGGCTAGTCCTGGCTCCATAATTTCCTATGGGGCCTTGGGAAAGTCACTTTCCCACTGGGCCTCAGTTTCGTCTTCTGTAAAATGGAGCTAAAAATGCTGTCTGTCAGCTTCCTTCTAGATCTAACATTCTCTAAGTTGTGGAACCAGTGAGGAGGGTGATGTAAGAGCTTTGGGGCCTAGGACACAGGCTGGGTTCACACAGGGCCATCCTGTGCCATCTCAGCCCCTGCCCAAATAGAGCTTGTCTTTTCAGTACCAGGGACAGCGTCTCTTCTCTCCTGGGGTCTGAGCTCTCTGTCAGGTCAGGGTGAGGAGAGGGCTCAGGGCCATTCCAGAAGGTGCCATGGGGAGTGCTGCTGCAGGTGTGGCTGGCCCTCCCCTGTATGCAATGGACAGATGGGATGGTTCCTGGAGTCTTTCAGTCTCCAGGCCCACAGAATTATTGCAAGCAACTGGGCTTGGTTCTCTAGAGAGACAGGCTACATAAAGTTATTCCCCAGATGAACAGGGGTTGAGCCTGGACACATACGAAGCCAACAGAGGGATTTTCTCTGAGATTGCAAGACCTTTCTCCTCCCTCTGAAGACCTGTAACTTAATCTCTACTGAATCACATCTCAAATACATAGGGGATGGGCAGGGCAATGGGAAGTAGCATGTCAGCGGACTGGGAGTCTGTGGGCCTGGGGTCTAGTCCCAGCTCTCTTGGCGCCTAGACGCCAAGCTCTCCATCTGTGAAATTGTGGAGGTGGGGAGTGGGTGGCCAAAGTCTCTCTGGCATTCTGGGATTCTGTGACTCCCCCACTCCACTCAGGGGCCTACATTGGGTTGGACAAGTCTTACCTAAGAAGGCAGATTTGCTCCCAAATGGGTGAAAGCTTTTGGAAGCTCTAAAAGAGGATGATTGGGGTTGTGAGGTAGTGAGGCTCTACCTGAGGGTGTGTGTTGGGGGTTGAGGGATTTGAGGGGGGTGACATGCAGCCCCCACAGCCCATCTGTTCTTCTGTGTTAGACAAGATGTGGCAGTTAGGAACCAGGGACAGGGAGAGTCCTACCCCCCCGCACCCACCATTATTACCCAGGCCTCTGTGTGTGTGGTGGGTCACACACCGTTTGTGCGTTTGCACGATGTAGTGTTTGTGTGGACGGGTACAACTCCATTATGGTGTGAAGATCAATGCGCCTGACCTGAGTGTGCAACGGAGTATGTCTTGTGTCCGTGTGACTAAGACCTGCTAGGACCATTTGTGACTGTGTGACTGTTGTATAAACATGCACGTGATCTTATAAATTAGATTACTATATTCATAGATGTGATTTCTGATGCTATGTATGTCTGCTTAGGCCTATTGGTGTGAAAGAAATATGTATGAGCTAACGTGACACTGTGTGTGTGTGTGTGTATGTGACCGACAGACATCCTGGTGGTCTCACTGATTCCCAGATGTGGTAGCTATTCCAGTATCCCAGAAGCTGGGACAATTCCAGAGAAGACATTCCTCCTCACCCCCAGCCATCCCGTCTGTTGGTGATCCTGGCCCTCTCAGCCTTCCCTCCCCCGTCAGGGACTTCCTGGAAGATAAGTAGGTGAAGCAGGAGGGATAGAGCCCTTCTTTTCCCAGGCTGGGGTCTTGAACATCCCCTCCCTGACCCACTGTTGGGTGTGGTGGGAGAGAGAACCGCTAGGATAAGCAGGTCCCCACTCTGCGCTGCTTTCAGGGGCTGTGCTGCCTGCCCTGGCCCTGGCTTCTCCCCATCCCTGTAGGCAGCTCCACTCTTAATCTGCTTGGCCTCTAACCAGTGACAGCAAATGGCTCCTTTGGTACAGCTCCTATCTGAACACACTTCCCTCCCCACCAAGCTCCTCCAGCAGCCAAGCTTCAGTGGGGAAGTCCCTGCAAACCCTCAACCCGTTCCCCCCCAAGCCCCCGCCCCCAGGAGGAGAGGATGTCTAGAGGGACCACACTGCAATGCTGAGGAGGTTGCCATGGAAACCCAAGCAGGATGATGCGCAGCTAGGAGAGAGAAAGTGCCCCGTGTTTCCTGCAAGGCTGGGAGGGGCCGGGACGTGGCTGGGAGATGGCCTCTGCTCTCACGCACGGCACAGCTGCTGGGGTTCTTCTGCAGACCTTTCTCTCAAAGCCAAAGTCGGCTTGGGTCAGCCAAGCAGTCCCTCTCTCAGTCTTGCTTCCCTGACGGCCTCTCCAGCTCTGCACCCTTCCCTCTCCATGTTCACTCCACATCAAGAAGGCGTCTGTTTGAGAGTGGCCAGGCTTCACGTGGGGGGTTTTATGGGGCCTGCGGAGGTATCAGAGAGGTGAGTTGTGGGGTCTGGGTGTGATAGGGTCTGTGAAGATACCAGGAAGAGGGAAACCCAGAGAAGACAAACTTTCCAGAAGACAGAGGGAGGAGGACCACTTAGGCTTGGGGGCAAGAGCTGAACTCAGGTGGGAAGGTGGGTATCAGGGAGCATGGTGAGGATGAGGGTGAGGCCCCTAGCCATCCTTTGGTCTGCTCTGTCTGTGTCACTGACTTGAGCAGGGCCAGGTGTCAGGCTGCAGAGTAGCTCTGAGATCATTTCAGCCACGTCCCCATCTCAGAGCCCTGCTCGTCCAACCCCTCCCAAGAGTGTGACTTTGGTAGGGCTCTTGGAGAAGCCTCGTCTGTGATCTGACCTTGTTTCCTCTTTGTGCTTGGGGCGAGGGGTCACAGAAGGGGCCAGCAAGAAGCTGCGCAGCAACATCCGCCGGAGCACAGAGACGGGCATCGCTGTGGAGATGCGGAATCGGGTCACGCGCCAGGGCAGCCGGGAGTCCACCGACGGGAGCACCAACAGCAACAGCTCTGACGGCACGTGCGTGCAGCCCATGCCACAGTCCCCACCCACTCTGCTCCCCTAGTCACAGCCAGGGGCAGGGCAGGAGAATCTCCCTGCTTGGTTTCCAGCTGAGAAGTCTGGGTTCCTTTAGTCTCTTGCCTCCGTCTGTCCGCTTACCCAGATGGTCAGTGTCTGGGCCCTAGCCCCTCCTATCACCCTCATCAGAATACCCCAGGGACCCAGAGCAGTTCATTCCTTCTGTATGTTTCAGGAAGCGACCCTGCCTCCTACCTCCCACCACCTACATACTGCCCTGCTCCAGTGGAGAGTGTGGAAAGGAAACTGTGATCCTAAATTCCTTTTAAATCTGAAACCGTTGTGGCTTAGCTGAGTGGAGATCTCACAAGTAGCCCTGCTTGGAACTTAGGGAAGGAGATTGGACTAAATCAGTGTTTTTCAAACTGTGGATGGTGACTCATAGGCAGGAAGTAAAATCGGTTTAGTGGGTCAAAACCAGCATTAGAAAAAGAAATAGAAAACTCAGTTGTATCCTAGGCGGTAAGGATTAATTACCTTGAGAGCCCTGTTTCAGTTTTTTATGTACAGATGCACATAGATGTATATTGGGTCATGATGTTAAATCCTGTGGGTTGCAGTCAAAAATTTGCAAGTCACTGGGTTAGATATACACTTATCTCTTCTAACTCTACAAAACTATAGCTGTGTGACTAAGATCTTTCGCTTGTGCTTCATCAAGGCCCAGTGATTTCCCGGCTCAGGATTCTGGGGCTCCATCGCTTAGATTCAGTGATTGTGGGTCTCTCTGCTGTACCTGCCCTCCATGAACGCGAGTACTCGCTAGCATTCATATATAATAGGATCTCCCCACGGGGACAGCATTGGGCACCTCAGATCAGTGATCCTTATGCTGGGATCCACTGGCTGTGATCAGAGTGGGGCAATGACCACTGGGATCTGCGTCCTACGATTATCTCCATTTAGCAAGTGGAGAAACTGAGGGAGCGGAGTGGGGCAAAGTACCTACCCAAGGTCACAGCCGTGCAGTGGTGATGGAGTCAGGACTGGACTGAAGGCCATTGACTCTGTAACCTTTGTTCACAATCCCTACACTGTCTATACCAAACTCCTACAATTCTGTGACCTCAAGAGTCTACGTTCGTTATTTAACCTTCTCAGATCCCATTGTCCTAAGAATGTGATATCAGGCTATTATTGACTGTGGCCAATAAAAGTGGGTGGCCCTTAAAGCCCCTTCCTGGGGAGTGAGGAGACACAGGCTGTCTCCCACAAGTATACGCAGCCTGCTCTTCCCTCCCTGCCTGTCACTGGCCAAGGGGAACTCAAGGCCAACAGTCTAGTAGGGGATTCTTTCTTGGACAGTCTTTCATTTCTCTAGCCAGGAGCTTGGGCCATTCTAGGAGATCTTAGAACTTTGTTCTGTGGTAGCCCCTGAGCAGACCTGGGCCAACCCTCCCCCATCTGTCTTTTCTCTGCTGGCCACATCCAGTACATCTAGGCTTGGGGACATGAAAAAGTAGTGCTTTTCCCTTGATGCTAAAACAGCAGCAGCAATAACTACCAATTAGTGGTTTCTGTTTGTCTGGAATTTTTCATGCACCATCTGCCCTAATCTTCACCATAACCCTATAACTTGGGCATTATCTCTGTTCTGTAGGCAAGGCCACAGAACCTCCGGAAGCCTCTGTTTTCTCATCTGTGAAATTGGATGATAGCTCCTACCACACAGGACTAAATGATATAATGCACATGGAACATTTAGGGCATTGTGGGCACCTGGCCAGCTTTCAGTCACTGTCAGTTTTTATTACTATTTCCAGGACCCCCATCACTTGCTGTTCATCCCAACCCTGCAATTGTGGGATTTGGGTCTCAGGTGCTGTTTGGAGCACCACCTCGTGTTTGACTTGGATTTCAAACTTATGGTCAACTCAAACTTCAGTTCTTAGAACTTGGCCAGGCATTGCAATGTCTGGCCCAGGTCACTGGTTCTTGGCATTGACATCCCCTGGTGAGGACATGGTGTCTAACAATCCCCGCCTTGTAAGAGTCACCTCAGGTGTCCCCGGGGCTGGAGGATGAAATACCATCACTGGGCTGTAGTTGTTAGTCTCTTTTCTCAAGTGACATCAAATTACTTTTCTTTAGTGTGTAGAAATGAACAGTTCTGTTTGCCCCCAGACAGAGCAGCATACTCAACGCTGTGTAGAGGAGAAACTGAGGCACAGAGTGGAGTGCCCAGTGCCCCAGGGGCAGAGCCCTGCAGCTCACCAGCCACACCCCACCCCAAGGCTGCCCTGACACCCTCACGCGCCCCTCTGCCTCCTCTGCAGGTTCATCTTCCCCACCACCCGGCTGGGGGCCGAAAGCCAGTTCAGCGATTTCCTGGATGGGCTGGGCCCAGCCCAGATTGTGGGGCGACAGACGCTAGCAACGCCACCCATGGGTGAGTCTTGCTGAGGGCAGGGCGAGTGGGGTAATGGGGTCCCTGCGTGACGTGGTGCAAGCAGTGAAGAGGAGTCCTCACTGGGGCGTTTGTGGCAGCGAGGCGGAATTAGTGGCACACTCATCAATCCCTCCCCCATCAGAGAGGAACGGGTCCCAGCCTTTCCCAGCTGGCCGCCCTGCAGCAGCTTTCACAGCACGTCCCCCCTGTCACTCCACCACACACTCACCCCCTCCCACCGCCCACCCTGCGCCCGGCAGTGTGAAGGGCCGGGAGTAAAGTGCCGAACAAAAATGTCACAGCATTGGCTGTCATGGTTTATTCTATTACCAGCTTTCCGTGTGACCTTAAGCAAGTCGCCTCCCTTCTTTGAACCTCAGTTTCCTCATCTGTAAAATGGGAATAATAATGCCCACGTTAGTTATGCAATGTAACAACACTTTCTTGAGCTCCTCTTAGATGCTTTGCTTGAAGTGTTTCAATTTACCCCTTCAGAACTGTGGCTAATTTGACTGGTTACTCCTCATAGAACAAGCCTTTTAGTCATTTTCTCACCCCTCCTCCCTGCAGCTGGGAAGCACAGTGAGCCCTCCATATCCACGGGTTCCACATTCATGGACCCGACCAACCTCCAATTGGAAACATTCGGGGGGAACAAAATTTCACAGAGTTCCCAAAAGCAAAACTTGAGTTTGCTGCATGTCAAGTGCTGTGTCAGATCCACACAAATGAAGTGATTTGTAGGCCTTGGTGTTAGATGTAAGGATAGTCACACTTGACGATGGGGATACGTTCTGAGAAACGAGTCATTAGGTGATTTTGTCATTGTGTGAACATCATAGAGTGTACTCACACAAACCCAGATGGTATACAGATTTTTATTTATATGCATATTTTCATCTGGAAAGCCAAATGTCCCAGCATCACTATTGAATATCAGTCACTTCCCCTACTTGATCTGTAATACCAATATCAAATGCCATATATCAGGTTTCTAAATATGCTCCATTATAATCTTACGGGACCACTGTCGTGTATGTGATCCATCATTTGCTGAAATGTCATTAAGTGACACGACTGCAACCTAGAGATAATTTAAAGTGTATGGGAGGAGTCAGGTGCAGTGGCTCACACCTGTAGTCCCAGCTACTCAGGAGGCTGATACAGGAGAATTGTTTGAGCCCAGGAGTTTTGTTTTGAGACCCTCAAAAAAAAAAAAAAAAAAAGGATATGGGAGGATGCACATGGGTTACATGCAAATACTATGCCCTTATATATAAGGGACTTGAGCATCCATGGCTTTTGATATCCGTGGGTTTGGTGGCAAGGAGGTGAGTCCTGGAACCAATCTTCCACGGATACCAAGAGATAACTGTACTTCCTGAATTTTACACCTGGTCCTCTTGGCTGCTCATTTCTCCAGATCTCAGAGGGACCCTCCCTCACTCCCTCCTTTAGGTATCTGCAGTGTTGGCTTCCAGCAGCTCCTCCCCATACTAGCTTCCCCAGAGCTGCCTCCTCGCCTCCACCCCTTCCCCTTCAGTCTGACCTGAGCAGTGTCTGACCCAGGCACCCTGTTTAGCCCTCATCTGGACGTGTTTGACCTTTGGCCCTCACAGCAAATGAGGAAGCCAGTGCAGACAATGCCCTGCTATGAGTCATGCGGTGGAACTGGGGTTCCATTCTAGGCAGGACTCTTTTGCCTACACTGCCCTCAAAAGTGCCCACTGTCTACTGGAAGAGGCGTCCACGGGGACATTCACAGGGTGAGGGTCAGCTCTCATGTGGCCCTTGGATTGGATTTGGCTAATTCCCAGCCCTTGCTTCCAGTCTCTTAAGGGCCCGGGGAGCCTGCTTTTCCCAGCCCTAGACCCAGCCACAGGCAGGGAGGCAGTGAGCAGAGCCAGCCACTTTCACAAAAGCTAATGCACTATGGTGGCCTGGAACGTTTGTGTGTGGTTCCTCCTGGTGTCCAAACCTGGGAAGGACAGGTTTGCCATTGCTTGTTATATTACAGTGAGAGATTAATTCCAGGACCTTCCCTTTCCCCCTCCCCCACAAGGAGGTCCAGAGTAGCTGGATGGAGGGGGATGAATTCCACATGTCTCCTGAAAGTAGTAAATCCCCATCTTCCCCAATACAAACAATGACATGATGGCTCAGAGAATCTAAAATGGGTGGCCGAACCCATTTAATTTTTCTGGATCAGGCTTATGATCCTGCACTCCTTTGAAGGACTTCACTGTGTTCTGAGTGGCTACTACATAATTCCAAATTTTGCCAACCCATGTTGAACGGAGCTAAGAGTTCCTGGAAATCAGGTAACTGACATGACCACGCACAGATCTTGCCCCAGCGGGATAATCTGTCTTGTGGGAGCACCTGACTCATCACCAGGTGCAGGGAGGCGTTCTCAGCTCTCTGCACCCAGGAAGCCCACCGGCTTTCCCGTCCTCCGCCGGCAACATGTAAGCAGGTCCTCGCTGTCAAGTGGCGCCTCATGTCCTGTGCAGTCTTGTAGCTCGGCATCTCTTCATACTGATATCTTTTCGATATTTGTTCAACATACGGGTAGAGGAAGGTGAAGAAGAGCCACTGAGTCCAGTCTTCCTTCTGTCTTCCTGACACAGGAAGCTCTGTCCCCAAACTTGCTGTTCTGCTCAGTGTAACAGAAGCCTCCTGGTTAGCCAGACTTAGACGGGAGTTTGGGGGCCGCTTGTTACCCAAGTATGCCCCTTAAGGGTCATGTCCCCACCCCACCCCAAGGGACCTATCAAAGTATCTCTCAGCCAATTTAAAGTGGTCTCCTGAGAGCTGGTCTGGCACATGCGGTTGGCTCTTCTTGTTCTCTTTCGAGGGACGATGCAGCATCCTCTGCAGATGGGCATCCTGCATGGCGCTGGCTGGCCTGCCCTGGCCTGGCTCTGCGTGGACTCACCCTCTTCTCCCTCGCAGGGGATGTGCACATTGCCATCATGGATCGCAGCGGCCAGCTGGAGGTGGAAGTGATTGAAGCTCGGGGCCTGACTCCCAAACCAGGCTCCAAATCCCTCCCAGGTGAGGGATTTTGGAAATGGGGTCCTGGCAGGGTAGGAGAGAGTGGAGTGCTCTGGTTGCCTCCCCCACGTGCCGTCCGCTGGTTGGCTCATCCTATGCACCCTGCTAACCTCCAGGTCAGGGGAGAGGGCGGGCTATAGTAGTCCCTCCTGGACCCCTCTCCATCATGCTTGTTCTCATCCCTCAGCCACTTATATCAAGGTTTACCTGCTTGAGAATGGAGCCTGCTTAGCCAAGAAGAAGACAAAGGTGGCCAAGAAGACCTGTGATCCCCTGTACCACCAGGCCCTGCTCTTTGATGAGGGGCCCCCGGGCAAGGTGCTACAGGTGAGTGTCACAGGCAGGTGGCGCAGAGCAGGCTCTCAAAGGCTGGAAGTCATAATTTAGTTTTTCATTTACGATTTCTCCTGTGCCAAGCACTGTGCAGGCGTGTTGATTTGTATTACCCATTTGTTTTCACAGCCCAGTGAGGTGTTATTGCCCCCAGCAGATTCATAAGGGACCAAGGTTCAGGGGTAACGAATGGCTCCCTGGGTTGCACAGCCGGTGGGTGGAACCAGGATCTGTCTGACCGCTGCCTTCTGCTTCCCCTGGTGCTGATGTTTATTGCGCACCTGCTCAGCGCCAGGCTTTGCATTAGGTGCTTTTCAAACATGACTTTGTTTCAACCTCACGATAATCCTGCGAAATAACTGTGATTCTCCTCACTTTATGAACGAGGAAACAGAGTCTCAGAAAGATGATGTGACTCGATTCAAGTCAAGTAACTTGAAGCTAGTAACTAGCAGAGCTGCGATGAACCCAGGCCAGCGACTCTCATCTCAACCAGTTGAGAGTGACAGAGCCCTCTGCACCCTTTGTGGTGTTAGCCCTTCATGACAGTCCTGGGAGAGAGGTAGCATCATGCCCATTTCATAGGTGAAGAACCTGAGGTCATGTGAGGACACAGTACAGTGGTGGCTCTGTCTCTGGGCTCAGTCCTGAGTTTAAACTCCAGCCCAACACTCACTAGCTGCAGGTGGTCTGTTGTGAAGATTAAATGAGAGATTGCAAGTAGAGAGCCTGGCATGGTGCCTGGCATCTAGGCACTACTCGGCAAGTATTAACAGGCACAGTGGTGGTGGCTATTGGTCTTGAGTGAGGCCACATGGGTGGCAGAGAAGAGGCTAGAGCCAGGGGCTGTCTGGGCCGTCTGACTTCTCATGTAGGGCTGTTCCTCTGGGCTGAGCTGGTTCTGTGGCAGGGGCCCTTGGAGTTGCAAACTTTAGAGGACTGCAGAAACCCCAGGTTCGGGGGTAGTGGGGTATGGTCTTGGATGTCTAAAAAAAGGATTCACCGATAAAAACACACGTGTGAAAACCACCAGGCTAACCTGTCCCTTCTCACAGCATTATGGTGGAAACACCGAGGGCCGGGGAGGGCCAGTGGCTTATGCGAGCCAGCAGCAGGGATGGCGCTGTGATCCAGGTCCCCGGCTCTCAGTCTGCCCCTTCCCAGGGAACGCTGTCGTCTGGAATGCCAGAAGCTTGTGGAGTCAGACACACCCACGTTCAATCCCAGCTCTGCCACAAATTACTGTGTCTCTTTGGGTTAGTTAATGAACCTTTCTGAGCTGCGGTTTCCTCTCAGTGGATGTAATAATGCACAGCACCCGACCTACATGGCTTGTTGTAACAATTGAAATAATGTATGTAAAGTCCAGAGGATCACACCTGACACATCTTACATGCTCAGTAAGTTGTTTCCCTAAATTAGTCTGAGTCCTGACTCTCTCTGTCCCATCTGTGCCCAGGTGAAACTTATAGGTTCCTGGGGCCACTGGCCAGTCCTGGATTCAGGGAAGGAGCTCAGTCCCTCCCTCTCTTCCTCCCCTCCTGGCAGGTGATCGTCTGGGGAGACTATGGCCGCATGGACCACAAGTGCTTCATGGGCATGGCCCAGATCATGCTGGACGAGCTGGACCTGAGCGCTGCGGTCACCGGCTGGTACAGACTCTTCCCCACCTCCTCAGTGGCAGACTCCACACTTGGCTCCCTCACCAGGCGCCTGTCCCAGTCCTCCCTGGAGAGTGCCACCAGTCCCTCGTGCTCCTAAGGATGTCGGGAAGAGAGGCTGGGATGGTGGTGTGGGAAGGGCTGCCTGCTGACCCCCACCTCCTCCCCTGTACATAGTCTCCATGTCTTTCTGGACCCCCTGTCCTGCTGCATGCCTCTTGGCTCCTGGGCTTGTCCCAGCTGGCAGTGGAGACTGTGGTCTGTGTGTGTGTGTGTGTGTGTGTGTGTGTGTGTGTGTGTCCACATTCTATCTGTTTGCCTGTCTGGGTACAGTCAGACCTGGTGACTACATGGGCTGAAACGTCTCCATGTCTCTTGTATCTTGTTGAAACCCAAAGGAGTGTGGTGGGGACATGACTCACCCTGAGGGGTCTCCGGGGGTGGAGGTGGGGGATGCGGCCACTGGTCGGTCCTGCTGTGTCCCGGAACCAGGACAGAGCCTGCGTGTCCCCACCCTTGCCTGCTTCTGGTGGTCTCCGCTTTGTTTTCTGTCTTGTCTTTTGTTCCGCCCTTGCCTCTCCCAGCACCGCTGCTGTTTTCTGAGGAATGTAGCATCCACTGCAGCCGGCCACGCCCAGGCCCCTCTGGGAACCCCAACCCCCTCCACTGACCCCCTCCTCCCCACCCGAGCTGCTCCGGTAGCTCTTCCTTCGTCCACCGGATGTGTCCTGCAGCATGTAGCATGCCCATCTAGCACCCTGGCCAGCGCCCCGGGGGAGGCAGAGGACGCCGGGGCGCTGGGGCTTGGAGACTGCCTTCTCTGTGGGGCTGGAACCACCTCCTTCCTACAGCGAGGCACAAGGAGGTCTCAGTCCCCAGGGCTGCTGGCCAGGTGCCCCCTGAGCATTTGTCCTTCATCTCCTTTATCTCTTCAAGCCTCCTCCTCTCCCACATGCCAAAGGAGCTCTCCCGGTGGGACCAGGAGGTCAGCCTCAGGGGGGATGTTACCTGCCAAAGGAGACAGTCCTCCCTAGGCCCTGAGGGTGGCCGCATCCCCCTCTGGGCTCATGCCTGGCGGGGTGTGACTCAGTAAGGAGGTGCTGAGAGCAGGCTTTCTGCTGGAATAAGCCAGGCTACGGCTGACTTGTTCCGAGCCACCGTTGAGAATCCTGCCTGACCTTTGTGATTAGCTGCATGAAGTTGTTCATTTGTGGCTCTATGTTTTGCTCATTTCCAAACCAGGGTCCCTGTCTGGGAGCTCAGACTCAAGTGGGCTCCAGCCTTCTGGCTCCATGGGCAGCCTGGCTCCGGACTCTAGTCTGCCACTGTCACCAGCTCTGTATAAGCAATACTTCCCCCTCGGCCTCCCTGTCCTCTCGCGCTCCACCACTGGCCCTGCCAAGCGGCCTGCCCTAGGCACCTCGCCTGCCTCTGCTTTCTCCCCCACCCTGTCTGGTTGGAGCTTCTCGCAGCCACTCACACCCTGACTTGTTTTGACCTCTGGGCCCTGTTGGTGGAGACCAGCGCCTGGGCTGGACCCCCTGTGAGAGATGTCTGCTGGGAATCTTGAAGTCTGGCTCAGGGATGCCCAAATCTGTCCCTCTCCCTCCTTGGCTCTAGGGTGAAAGGTGAAAGGTTGCCCAGGAGATGGGCAGAGCAGCCCTTGGGTTCAAAGTGGGGGAAAGCTCTCTTTCTCCGAGACGTCATCCCCAAGTGCTAAAATGACTGTGGCCCAAGTACCTGAGGCAGGGAAGCGCCCCCCAGGTAGCAGTGGAGCCGTCTCAGCCCAGTGCTGGGCCTCCGTTTATAACCAAAGTTGGGGGGTGGTGCCTGGGCCATCTCAGCCCAAAGGGCCTCCTTGCCTGGCAGGGTTGCTTGTTAGGCTGAAGCCAGAGTCCTGTCACGTCCCTCCCAGGAAAACTAGAAGAAGCCAGGACCCCACCCGTCCTGCCCACGGGACTAGAGGGGGTGAGGGCAGGAAGGAAGGAAGCAGAGTTAGCTCCTGGGCTTGTCTCCCACCTTAGCCTCCATTCTTGTATCGTCAGAGAAGAGAACCCCAAGTGCACAGAGGAGCGGGGAAGGCCACCGGTTGGTTTCTCTTTTGGCAGAAATGCTCTCCCCGGTCCCAGTACTCGGACTGGGTGATGCATGCCTTTCTCATGTTCCTACTCGTGGGACAAAGGCCTCTGTATTCCTTGACCCTGGTGGGGGAGGAAACTTGCTTGCAAAAGGGTATTTTAATCTCCTATTTGTGAGGGATTCACCTCTAGAGCAGGTGCTCTCACGATGGTATGAAAATACTCCACATCTCTGGAGTGACAGGATTGTTAATGATCTGCAGGGCAGCGTAGATGTTTGCTGATGTATCACCAAGGGGTGATACACAGACTGTGCAGTCACCCCCAGGAAATGGGGTCTACCAACCCAATACCCTCCTCTCTCTAGGGGTCCCGGAAGGTGAGGAGCTGCCAGCAGCAAGGCTGCCACTGGACAGCTCTAGGCCACAGTGCCCCTTGCCTCTGGGGGCTGGTTAGCACAGGGGAAGTTCTGGCCAGAGGAGGGGCCTGATGTGCTGGTAATTGGGCTGACCCGCCTACAATCCCCAGCTGTCAGAATGGCCAGGAGTTGGGCCATCCGACTGTCCCACCTCTCTAATGGAAAGTAACTCCTCTCCAAATTGACCTTGCGAAATTATTCTTTTTCACCCTTTGCACCAATCCCTTGTATTTCCCCCATGAAGGTGAGGATGTGTGAGGCTGCTGTGCATGTGTGATGGGAGTGGCTGAATTTAAGAGCTTCTCAGCATCCTGGATGCAGAGGCTGGTCCAAGAGGCCACCCTGGAGCTAGCCTGTCCTAGAAGAGGAGCGTGCACAGGTGTGACTCCTGGCCTTCCCTGGGCTGGGGGATTATGTGCCCTTTGAGGAGGGGATGGTGGGGAAGGAAAGAGCCTGATCCCTCCAGAGTTCTCCCTACCCTGGGGCCAACTCACTGGTAGGTTCAGTGTCCTGGCTCCATGCGCCCCCTCGCCCCAGATGAAACCTTGCATTGGTTACAGGATGGGGCTCTTTGTCATGCCATCTGCTCTGGTCAGGAAGGTTGTCACAGATGTGGCAGAGACAGGAGTGGCCCTGCAGTGACACTGGGCTGTGGGCAGGGACAGTGATGGGTGACTCAGAGCATCTGTCTTCGTAGTCTGTTCAGTCTGCCCCACTTTCTTCACTGACTCCTTTTTCCTGCAGTGGGCTTTGGTATGAGGCAGGCTTCAGTAAAGGGAGCCAAGTTTTGGTTTGACAAGGGAAGTTTGATCCTTCAGGAAGAACCATCTCCAAAATTCCTCCCTACCCAGTCTCTTCTGCCACCCAATTCTACGAGGAAAGGAGCACTTAGGAGGCTCTTGGGACCAGCAAGTCCCAGGCAATGCCAGCATTTCGTGGGGCTGAGGCGGAACCTAGGAGCTTCAGGGAAAGGGCACCCATGGAGCTCATCTCTCGTGGAATCACTGCCGGTTAGAGCACTGAGGTCAAGCCAGTCCTCCTGGGGGCATGACACCCTCCAGGGAAGCACGCCTGACCTCTTCTTTACTGCCAGCCTTGAGGAGAGCGGAAGCCTCCATTTTTAAAGACAATAAAGACCTCCAAGGGTACTTCTTTGGAAATGAAATGTAGCACAATCTCAGCCTGCGTTCCCAGGAGCCCTGATGTGCAGCCAGGGTCCTTCCTGCAGGCCCTGCTGCCCAGGAGATGCCGACTCCTCTCCCCCTGGGGCTCCAGAGCTCCTAATACCTCATATTCCCCACCTTCCTCAGCCCAGAGCGCAGCAGGGCTTTAGCAAGGCTGCTCTTCTATGTTCCTCTGACTGCTTCTAGCACTGTGCAAACTCTGCAAGAAATTGCTGCCTTCACTCGATGTTGTAGATGAGTTGCTCTCCACCTGGGGGAGAGAGGGCCTGTCACTCGGGGCCAGGAGGTTGTCCAGCAGTGTTTCTGCAGTGGCTGCAGAGCAATGGAAAAGAAGAGGCCTGCTTCCCTGCTGCCTCCTACCCTCCTCTTCCTTTCCTCAGAGTTTTCTTCTCCGAAATCCCGACACATAAAGAGATGCTTTAAAATGCTGCTTCCTCTACTGGACTGTCTTTCACTGAGTGATCAGGGAGATGAAAAGGTGGACACGTCCCCTGCCTTCTCCCTCTCAAGTCTGCTTTTCGCTCAGGTCAGAAGAGGTTGGGGCAACACAAGCATGACTGAAGAGCAGGGAGCCCCCCACAATCAGGCAAGGCCTGGCAGGGGCTGCACTGGCCTGGTCTGGCTGGGAAAGGGTTATTTTGAAAGCGTGCCTGAGCATCTCAGAGCAATGTCAGTGATGCCAAAGAGAGCAACTTGGCCTCCTCGGGCACCAACTCTGCTGGCTGAGCTGCACAAAGTGTGGCTCAGATGTTGGCGTGCCCGATGGTGGGACCTTGTTCTCTGACAAAGGGCTTAATCTTTCCATGTAGCAAAGCAACTCCCCCTCCCCCCAACCCTGAGCGTGGGCTTTTGTGGGCCCGGCATGGCTGTGCCTGCGAGGGAAGCCACATCAGCGAGAGAAACTTGCATTCTCTCAGGGGCCTAGACTGGCTTGGGGCAGGTGCTCCTTGAAAAATATGAGTGTTTCTGCTTTGGGAAAACCTTCCGGGGCTCTGGAAACTTGGCCAGTAAGAACTCCCCAAGGAGTTCACACCAATGCCAGCAAGGGTCTGTGGGACTGGGTCCCAGACAGCTTGGCTACCAGAAATGGGGCCTGGTAATTTTAGGGGCAACTGAGCATCTGCCCCATAGCCAATGGCCTGGAAAGGGATAGCTGGCTATAGGAAATCAAAGGCTGTTCTGTATAGTTTTGCCAGAAACCGTGACCTTGCGCAAGACTTCTCACTTTTCTGGGCCTCAGCTTCCTCACCTGCAGTATCAGCATTTGCCGGTTGCTCCGTGGTTCCCTCCAGGTTTTAAAAGTCTCTGATCTGGAGCTGATGAGGGTTGCCAGCCTGGTGCACCTGGTGTCCAGTTCCATGGGCTGGTTTCTTCCAGCCCCTGGTGCCCCCGCTGGGCACAGGTCTTCATCTGGTCGGTGCCCAGATGCTGCTTCTGACAAGAACTCTGGGAATCCTAACAGATTCTGCTTTCCCCTCTTCGTGGTTTGTCCTCCCTCTTTTACACCTGTGTAATGATGAGAAATAATTAAGGGTTATCTACAATGGACAATTTTCAAGGTGCTGATGTGATGTCACAACCTCAGCTGCACCCTGAGTTAGGTCAGTGTCCCCACCAGCAGATGAGGCTGGGTCATTCCTCACTTCTGCTTCTAGGATGGCGTCAGTGGGAGAGTTGAAGATCTGAGAATTTTAAAGGAAATGCTCTGTGATGGGAGGAGAGAGAGAACTTAGTTCCCTTCAAAATATTTTGCTCCGTAAAACCACTTCTCCTTCCAGAATGCCTTTTACCAGACATCACCCCAGAAGGCAGAGTGGCTGCTTCCTTCGGGAAAGCAGGCCTGATGGCTCTACCGACTCCTGCGCATGTAAACTCACAGCAGGTGGGAACCCCTTTTTTAGAATTTCCAAATGCATCCTGCAAAGAGCGAAGATAGCTGATAGGGACTGACAAGCACACTGTTTAGATAAGAAGCAATTAGCCTTTTATATCTGTGCTCTATACATTTTCTATGTGCAGCATCTTTCCAAACTTCTTGTGGTTCCTGGGTGGCAGGTGGACAGCTGGGAGGGATTGCCGGCTGTTTTGTACAACGTTCTTGCCAATTCCCTTGGGAGAAAATTCTTCACATGGCTTCTGCATGTACAGTATTTGGGCAGCAAAACACGATTAAAGTCATTTTGAAAATGGTTTCATGTGTTGCTTTCTGTAGACAGTTCTTAATTCCAGGAGAGAGAAAACAGGGTTCCAGTGACTAAAAGGAGGAGGAAAAGATGCCTTGGCTGATACGCAGAAGAGAGCAATATATCTCAGGAAAAGGCAAGAAAGTGATGACATGGACCTCTGACTCCTGTTTGGGGAGCTCTATTGCCACAGCAATGTCCTTGGGCTGTGGAATCTGCCTGGTCCAGGCAGCTTCTGGCTGGGTCTCCCAGGATCCCTGCCTCCAGGCCCTCAAAGCCTTCTTTTCCCATGGATTCCACAAGGGTAAATGGAGCTAAGGCCGCTGCTTTTGACCCACTGTTCCTTTCTTTCTGAGCTCTTGGGTCCAGCAGCTCTGCTCAGGCATATGGCTGGGTCAGTCTCCCTTATTTCAGCCATACCCAATACAAGCAGTAAACAGCAGTGACCTCTAGTGCTATGAACTATATCAATCACTGACTCCTGGAACACCCCCATCCCTCCTTTCCTCATGGAGAGGCAGAAAAATATGTCAACATTGAGTCATTTCTGGGCAGAATAATTGTCCTCCTAGGGCTGGGTTTGGGGGTACAGAAGACGGATAAAGGAAGTGTAGCATTGTCTTGGCATGTGCTTGTTGGCACAAGGCTGGCATCCTCCATCCCAAGAGCCCTCCAGGGGAATCTCCTCTGCCTTGGCTCTGGCTCTTGGCTTTGCAGTCCCCATGAGCATCAATCCTTAAGAGAAGGCTTGAGTCTAGTATATGAACTCTGGTGCTCGCCAGGATTCTGGCATATACTCTTATGAATTTAAGAATTTCTATGCTTCTATTCAGCAAAATTCTTTCCAAAATCAACCACCAAACAAAACAAAACAAAACAAGACAAAACAAAAAGGGCAGACAACAAAAACTGAGATCCAAAGAAAGAAATTCTAAAGGATGTTCTTCAGACAGACAGAGCACAGTACGTACCTCACAGGGTTATCGGGGGATTAAGATGAAATAATATTTTTTGTTTTGTTTTGAGACAGAGTCTTGTTCTGTCACCTGGGCTAGAATGCAGTGGCATCATCATAGCTCACTGCAACCTCAAACTCCTGGGCTCAAGTGATCCTCCTGCCTCAGCCTCCTAAGTAGCTGGGACCACAATGCCCAGCTAATTTTTCTATTTTTTGTAGAGACAGGGTCTTGCTCTTGCTCAGGCTGGCCTCAAACTCCTGGCCTCAAGCAATCCTCTCATCTTGGCCTCCCAAAGTGTTAGGATTACAGGCGTGAGCCACTGTGCCCGGCTGATAATATGTTTTACAGTGCTCAGAACAGCACCTGAAACACAGCAAATCCTATGTGTTCTCTATTACTAAGGGAAATGATCCCAGACAGAAGGGCTGAGATGCAAGAAGGAAAAGTGACAAAGAAATAGGTTTAAAATATTAGTAAATAACATACACAGATTGTAAAAACCATAATGTTTTAATCTGTAAAAGTAAAGATAAGCATGACTAAAAGAGGAGGAGGAGGATGCCTCCTCCTAAAATATTGACAAACAGCAGCTCGTAAATTAGTCCTTGGAATGTTCTTGAGAAGGATAAAGATACTGGGTAACTTCAATCTTCCTAAGTATCCATTCTAAAAATTTCTAGAGTAATATTAAGAAAAGAGAAATAGAATTTAGTAGATGTGAAAATCCTCAATATAAACTATAAAATACAACAGTGTATTAGAAAGTCATATAATCAAGTAGTGTTTATCCAAGGAATGCAAGGATGGTCCATTATCATAAAAAAAATTCATCACTGTAATTCACTACATTAATAGACTAAAGGAGAAAAATTATATAATTATCCTAATAACTTTGCTTGTTATAAGGTTTAATCCTATTCATAATAAGACTCTTAGCAAACAGAAGGTCACTTTCCTAATTTGATAAAAGTCATATAACAAAAAACCTACAGCAAATATTATGTTAACGGAAAAACTTTGGACACAATCTCTTTAAGATTAAGGTCAATACAAGGAGGCCCACCGTCATTGCTACCATTTTATGTAGTTCTGGAAATCCTATACAATGCCATAAAGAGAACAAAGGTGTAACAATTGAAAGAGAAGACATAAAACTATCATTTATAGATAATTTGACAACCACCTAATTTTTAAAATAGTATTAATCATTAGAACTAATAAGAACATTCACCAAGGTTGCTGAATACAAGGTCACCCTACAAAAATCAATTGCATTTTCTATAACAGGTAAAACCAATACATAATAAATATTATCCACAATGGCAATAAAAACTATTAAGTATCTAGGGATTATTTAACAATATATAAGATCTTCATGGAGAGATCTCTTAAACTCTTATAAAAGAGTTGCTCTGAATAAATGAAGAGACATCCCCCGTTCTTGGATGAGACAGTTGAATACAAAGAGAGTAACTCTCCCCAAATTGATATAAATTCAATGTACTCTTAATTGAAATTTCAGTTGGTATTTTAAGCATTAAATTTACTCTACAATTATATGCAGTAATAGAAGTCCATGAATGGCTAGATCAGCTTGTGTTTAAGAAGAGAGTGTCCAAAGATTGGCACCTGTGTATCTCGAAAATTAATACATGATAAAGGGAGTACCTTAAAACAACAGGGGAAATGGATTGTTTAAATATACGTTAGGAAAACTACTTCACTACCTGGACAAAGAAAGCATCCGTATCTAAACCAAGATATAAAGATAAGCCCTAGATGGCTTAATAGATCTAAAATTGAAAGGTAAAATATGAAGCTAATAAAAGAAAATGTAAGATAAATATTTTTGTGAATTAAAGGCAAGGAAAAACTTTTAACATTATTAACGTGCAAAATAAAGCAATACTGAGACATAACTTTATACCTGTAAGAAACTGGCAAAAATGAAGAAGCTGGATGATGCCAAATGATGGCAAGGACATGGAAATACAGGAACTTCAGATTCTGTTTAAAATGTAGATTGGTGCAGCCATTTTGGAGGATAATCTGACACTACCTGGTCCAATCATATGCAGACCCTATGACTAGTAAATCTGTAGATAGATATCCATTGAAGTGACATGTACAAGGATACTCACTGAAGCATTATTGGTGGTGGTGGTGTGGTAGGCAGAACAATGGCCCCCTACAGAAGCCCACATTCTCATCTCAAACCTGTGACAATGTTAATATACATGGCAAAAGGGAATTTGCAGATGTGATTATCTTAAGGACTTTGAGATAGAGAGATTACCCTAGATTATCTGGGATAATTATCTGGGCCCAGTCTAATCACATGGGTCCCCAAGTGGGAAATCCTTCCCAGCTGTGGTCAGGGGAGACGTGACTGCAGAATGGTCCAAGAGGTGCAGTGTTACTGGACTCTGAAGGTGGACGAAGAGGAGCATGAGCCAGAGAATGTGAGCAGCCTCTAGAAGCTGGAAGAAGCAAGGAAGTAGGTTCTCCCCTATTGCCTGTATGAAAAACTCTTACAAATCAATCATAAACAAACAACCCAACTTAAAAATGGGCAAAGGATCTGAATTGACATATAACCAAAGGAGATACACGTGTGACCAATAAGCACATGGAAAGATGTTCAACATCAGCCATCAGGGAAATGCAAATCAAATCCACAGTGACATACTGCTTCATACCCACTAGGGTGCCCATAATAAAAAAGGATAATAACAAGTGGTGGGGAGGATGTGGAGAAATTGGAATCTTCTGGAAATGTAAAATGATGCAGTTACTATGGAAACCAGTTAGGCAATTCCTCAAAAGGTTAAACATTGTTACCATAAGACCCAGAAATTCTGCTCCTAAGTATATGCAAAAGATAATTGAAAACATATGTCTACACAAAAACTTGTATAGGAATGTTCCTAGCAGCATTATTCATTATAGCCAAAAAATTGGAAATAACCCAAATGTGCATCAACTGATGAATGCATAAATGTGTGTATATGTCCACACAATGTAAGAATATTTAGCAATAAAAAGGAAAGAAGTACATGCTACCACATGGATGGCCTTGCAAATATTATGCTAAGTGAAAGAAGCCGGTGACAAAAAAATCACATATTGTATGACTCCATTTATATTAAATGTCCATAAAAGGCAAATCTATAGAGACTAAATGTAGATTAGTGATTGCTTAGGCCTGGGTTGAGTTGAAATAATTTGTTGCCATCAATTTTGTACTTCGAAAAATATTAAAGCAAATTATGCAGGTTGAAGGAAAATGACATCAAATGGAAATTCAGATCAATACAAAAGAATGAAGAGCACCAAAAATATGTGTATAAATACGAAATACTTCTTGTTTAACTTCATAAAACATAACTGTTTAAAGCAAAAACAGTAACTATATATTAGGAAGTGAATAACGTATGTATAAGAAAACTGTATGGTAACAATAGCATAACGAATGGGAGAGGAAAAATAGAAGTATATGATGTAAGTTTTTTACATTATTCTTGAAGAAGTATGATACTATTGGAAGGTAGACTATGATTAAAGATGCACAGAGTATCCTGAGGCAAGGACCAGAAGGAAAAAAAAGAAAAAGTAAAGATTCATAGAGTAAACACTAAAAAAAATAAAATAAAATAATAAAAAAATAAGCAGTTAGCTCAGAAGCTTATAGTGGAGATGAGGTACAATACTAAAAATACATTATCTAAAAGAAGGTATGAAAAGTGAAACAAAGGAACAAAGAATGATAGGACAAATTGAAAACAAGGAAAAAACCATAGAATCATCTCAACAGATGCATTAAAAAAATGGCCAAATTCAATACTCACTTATAACTCAAAAATAAACCTCCTAGCAAATTAGGAATAGAAGGGAACTTGCTTAACCTCAAAAATTCCATTTATGAAAAACTTAGAATTAACGTGATACTTAATGATGAAAACCGGACACTTTCCCCTAAGGTCAAGAATAAGAAAAGGATGTCTAGATTCAGTACACTGTCTTCTCTTTTTCTTTTCTCTCCTCTCCTTCTCCTCTCCTCTCTCTTTTCTTTTCTCTTCTTTTTTTGAGACAGGGTTTCCTTCTGTTGCACAGGCTAGAGTGCAGTGGCATCATAATATCTCACTGCAACCTCAAGCTCAGGGGCTCAAGCAATTCTCCTGTCTCAGCCTCCTGAGTACAGGCGACTACAGGCGCACACCACCACACCCGGCTGATGTTTTTATTTTTTGTGTGTGTGCAGACGGGGTCTCTTTATATTGCCCTAGCTGGTCTTGAACTCCTGGCCTCAAGCAATCCTCCTGCCTTGGCCTCCGGAAGTGCTGGGATTACAAGTGTGAGCCACTGTGCCTGGCCTACACTTTCTTTTTTTTTTTTTAATGGCAAAATCTGACCCAAACTTTTCATTTGTAATTTTAGCATGTATCTCATGCAGTTCGGGGAGCATCAAACTAGATTTATAGTTGCCAGAAGCCTTGTTACAGTTTAATGCACATTAACTTAAAAGTGTACATTTTTAGTGTTCATGATAAATGCAGTTATGACCTTATTGCACTTTTGGAATTTTTTTAAGACAGTACCTTAAGCTTTAATATACAAATATTTAGGTTACACTTAACTTGTGCTCAAGCAATAATAAAATATTTGTTCTTTTTTCATCTCATACATTCTCTCCTCAGGTATGGCCCATACCATGGAGTGATCTTTTGTTCTACACTTTCAATAAAAATCCCAGCAGGCTTGTCTTAGAAATTGACATGCTAATACTAAAATTTATTTGGAAATGCAAAGTACCTTGAATAGATAGCTAAAGCAATTTTGAAAAAGAACCGAGTTGGACGACTTATGTTACCTGATGGCATGACTTATTATAACAGTGGCATTGGCCTAAGAATAGACATATAGATCAATGGAACAGAACAAAGAGTACTGAAATAGACTTACACATGATAGATTGATTTTTTTTTTTTTTTGAAACAGAGTCTCTCTCTGTTGCCCTGGGAAGAATGCAGTGGTGTCGTCATATGTCACTGCAACCTCAAACACCTGGGCTCAAGCGATCTTCCTGCCTTAGTCTCCCAAGTAGCTGGGACTACAGACATACACCACCACACCTGGCTAGCTAATTTTTTCTATTTTTAGTAGAGACTGGGTCTCACTCTTGCTCAGGCTGGTCTTGAGCTCCTGAGCTCAAGCGATTCTCCTGCCTGGGCCTTCCAGAGTGCTAGGATTACTGGCGTGAGTCACCATCCCTGCCCACAGATTGATTTTTGACAAAGGTGCCAAAGTAATTCAATAATATTTTCAACAAATTGTGCTGCAACTGGATATTTAAATGGAAAAATCATACTATGCACAAAAATGAACCCCCAAATGGATCACAGATGTAAGCATAAAGCAAAATTAGAAAACTCCTAGGAGAAAATATAGGAAAACTTCACGACAGACAATAATTTCTTAGAATATGAAAAGCACTAACCCTAAAATAAAAATAAAAAGATAAATTGGATTTCATAAAAATGAAAATTTCTTTTTTTAAAGACACCATTTAAGACTCACAACATGATGGCAACTTAATAATAAGACAACACAAGTAAAAATGGGCAAAAGATTTGAACAGACATGTCACAAAGAAGATAAATTATCAATAAGCACATGAAAAGATCACCATTAGTCATCTGGGAACTGCATACCCACTAGAATGCCTAAAATTATGTGGAGCAGCATTTTTGGTGCGACCACTTTGGAAAACAGCTTGGCAATTTCTTATAAAGGTAAACATACACTTATCACATGACCCAGCAATTCCACTCCTAGGTGTTTATCAGAAAAAATGGAAAACTATGTCCACCTAAAAACAAGAATGTTCAAGGAGGTTTCATTCGTAATAGCACCACATTGGAAATGATACAAAAGTCTAATGTATTTGTTAGGGTTCAATCAGAATAGAAAAGCCATACAGTAATTTGAATAAGGAAATTTTAATATAAAAATTATTAACTGGATTTCCACATGCAATAGAATGAAATTGTACTCATATCTTACACCATACGCAATAACCAATTCAAAGTGAATAAAAGACCTAAGCGTAAGAACTGAAACCATATAACTCCTAGAAGGAGATATACGGGAAAATCCTGTTGACATTGGTCTTGGCAGTGATTTCTTGGATAACACACCAAAAGCTCAGGTTACAAAAGCAAACATAAACAAATGGGACTACATCAAACTAAAAAGCTTCTGAACAGCAAAGGAAACAACCAACAAAATGAAAAGGCCACCTACAGGTTGGGAAAAATATTTGCAAATCACGTATCAGATAAGGGGTTAATAGCCAAGATTTGTAAAGAACTCATACAGTTCAATATGAAAAAACATAGAAGCCAATTAAAAAATGGGCAAAGGACTTGAATAAACATTTCTCCAAAGATGACATAAAAATGACCAATATGTACGTGAAAAGGTGCTCAATGTCACTAATCATCAAGGAAATGCAAATCAAAACCACAATGAGATAGTACCGCACACATGTTAAGAAAGCTATCATCAAAAAGTTAACAAGTGTCGGCAAGGGTGTCAACAAAATGGAACCCTTGTACACTGTTAGTGGGAATGTAGACTGGTGCACCCATTACAGAAAACATTATGGAGGTTCCTAAAGAAATTAAAAATAGAATTACCATATGACCCAGCAATCCCTCTTCTTGGTATATACCCAAAGGAAATGCAATCACCAGCTTGTAAACATATCTGTACTCCCATGTTCACTGCGGCATTACTCACAATAGCTAAGATATGGAAACGGTGGCTGAATGGATAAAGAAACCGTGACAGACACACAAACACATGCACACACACAATGGATTATTCAGCCTTAAAAAAAAGAGAGAGATCTTGCCATTTGCCACTGCATAAATGGACCTGGAGGACATTATATTAAGTGAAATAAGCCAAACACATAAAGAAAAATATTGAATGATATCACTTACATGTGGAATCCAAAAAAAAAAAAAAAATGTCCAACAGAGATAGAGAGTAAAACAGTGGTTACCAGGGTTGGGCGTGGTGCGGAGGAAATGGAGAGACGTAGGTCAAAGGATACAAAGTAGAAATACATAGGATGAGCAAGTTGAAAGATCTAATATGCAACATGAAGACTATAGTTACTAGTAGTGCATTGTATTTAGGATTTTTGCTAAATGAGGAGATTATAGCTGCTCTTGCCCTGGGGGAGGGGGTGGAGGAGAGGGGACGTGAGATGATGGATGTGTTCATTTGTTCCACTGTAGCAACCATTTTACTATGTACACGTATCTTATTTAACACCATGTTGTACGCCTTAAATATACAAAATAAAATTTATTTTTTAAAAAAATATTAACTCAAGCAGGGGAGCAGCTATGAAGGTGTAAATAGAACTCTTTGGAGTCTTTAGACTATCCTAGGGGTCAGGGAGCGTGCTGAGGAAGCAACAAATTGGCAGGGGCCCTCTCCTTAAAGCTGGGATTCGAATATTGTTGAGAAACGTGTAGTGTGGTGTGAAGCGTGCTGGGTTGCCAAGCCCAGACGTGGTCTAGAGTCTCCAGGTAAGCGGGCAACACGCCCAGAAGAGGCTGGCCGGTGTGTGCACGGAGTCAGAGAGTCAAGAATGAACTTACTTGCAGGCAGAACGGTGCCAGGCATGGGAGTCACGGTGTCCGTGTCTGGAGGGCTCCTGGAAAGAGCCCTCCGGGGAGCGGCAGGTGGGCCCCGGCTGGCGACTGGCGCACGGAGGGAGTCAGGGCGTCAGGCGGCGCAGCGCCAAAGCAGCGCGGGCGTGCGCACAGTCCACGTCGGGAGGGCTCTAGGAGGTGGGCACGGGGCTAGGGCTGGGGCTGTGAGCTCACAGGCATAAGCGCGCTGGGACGCACCGCTGGAGCAGGACGCTAATAAACGACCCCCGTGCAAGTGCCTCTGGCAGCAGCCCGCAGCAGCAAAACAGGAGCACACTGACGGCAGGAAAAGTTTCTTCCTCCTGCAATGTCCCTCCAGCGCCATCTGCTGACAAAGTTCAGTCTTGTTCTCACTGCAAAGGAGAAAGACTTTTAAAGGGGCTATGCCATCGTGACTGCAGCGTGAAGGGTAGATCTGGAGTGCAGAGGCAACACACTGGTAACTGTCACATCTAGCAATCTAGCAAAAACGATCTGTGAAATATTAGTATAATGGGATACTATTCAGCACTAAAGAGAATGAATTACTGATAATACAGTCGGCCCTCCTTATTCACGGGTTGCGTATCAGGGGATTCAACCAACCAAGGATCAAAAATCTTGGGGAAAAAACAAAAACAAAAAAACAACCCCACAATAAAAACTGACAGTACAACAATAAAAAATAGTGCTAGTAAAACCTATACAGCGTAACAACCGATTACATAGCATTTACATCGCATTAGGTATTATAAGTAATCCAGAGATGATTTAAAGTATACGGGAGGATGTGTGTAGTTTATATGGAATTTCTATGCCATTTTATGTCAGGGACGTGAGCCTCTGGGGATTTTGCTATCTGAGGGGGTCTTGGAATCAATCCCCTGCTGATGCCAAGGGAGGACTGTAGTCAACAACATAGATATATTGTGAAAACAGCACACTGAATGAAAGAAATCATCTGTTCAGTTTAGGCTTAGTTTAAAAAGAAAGAAATCAGGCACAAAGGATAAATACGTTTAAATGATATTCTAGAACACACGAGACTAATCTATAGGGACAAAATGTCAATGAGTGTTGCCTGAGGATTTGAGGTGGGTGGAGGTACTGACTGAAAAAGATTACAAAGGAATTTGAGGGGATGATGGAAATACTCTATATCTGGATTGTGGTGGTGGTTACATGAGTGCATACATTTATCAAAGTGCATCAAACCCATACCCTTAAAATAAGTACATTTTATTTTATGTAAATTATTACCTCAGTAATGTCTATTTTTAAAGTATCATCCAAAAATCAGATGTCTACAGTTGTGTAAGATGTAGACCACCATCGCCTTCCAAACCCTGTCACCTTGTAAATTCCAGGGCAGGGGTCATTGGAGAGGGTCACATCTTTCATGGGAACATTGGAAACCTTCCCTCTTCTTACAGGTGGTAGATTTTCAAAGAGGAAAGCCTCAGTGCTCAGGGTAGAAGATTATTGTGGATTATTGCTGGGATACAGATGAGATGGCACATCTGGAAGGAAGTTAAGAAAGTCAGTCACAGTCTCTCTGAGGGTAGTCCCCTGCATTCTCCTCTAGCTCAGACCGTTAATCCAGGGCTGGGTACTACCCCAGAGACCGGTCGCATGGTATCAGAAGTGGGCATGTATAAGGATGGTCAGTTCAGCACTGTCTGTCGTGGTGCAGAGTTAGAGGCAGCCTCAGTGTGTGCTGTCACTGGGGAAGTGGATGAGGATAACATGGCAGAGGCACTCCAAGGATAGAGGGCAGAAGGCAGAAACACAGATGACACAGACACACATGGACAGATCTTAAATATAGAACCCTAGGTGAAAAGGCAGAAAACAAAAGCAAGTCTAGAGAATAGTATGCATAAAAATTTAAAATACAGCCCACAAAATAAAGGAAAATATGCGGAAAATATGTTCCTATTTTGAGAGTTTTTTAATGAGGGAAGTAGAAGTGGTAAATGAGCATAAAAGTGAATAAATAAATAACTAAATAAGAGAGGGGCTTTGCACAGGCCAATGATAAAAGTAGGTTGTGAACTGGGGAGAATGATTAGCTCAGTCCTCTGCTCCTGGCATTAAAAAATGTTTCCTCATCCCAAGATTAAGTGTATCCCAAATGGACTTTGACTGCTAAATATGACATAGAAGTAAACTGAGGCTGGGCATGGTGGCTCCTGCCTGTGACCTTAGCACTCTGGGAGGCCAAGGTGGGAGGATGGAGGTGGGAGGAATGCTTGAGGTCAGGAGTTTAAGACCAGCCTGAGCAAGAGTGAGACCCCATCTCTACTAAAAATGGACAAAGGACCTTGTCTAGCTAGGCGTGGTGGCACATGCCTATAGTCCCAGCCACTTGGGAGGCTGAGGCAGGAGGATAGCTTGAGACCAGGAGTTTTAGGTTGCAGTGAGCTATGATGATGCCACTGTGCTCTAGCCTGGGCAACAAAGAGAGACTCTGTCTCAAAAAAACAAAAAAGAAGTAAACCAAAATATCCAAACCAAGTTGTCTGGATTATATAAAAAGGCAGGGAGAACAGAACTTCTCAGGAGCATTCCACTCACCCATCATCAGGCTAAAGCTGCCTTGCACTTCCGTGCTGATCTCTCTGCACAGGGTTGTGGGAACTGTAAACCGCGCAGGATAGTGTGTGTATCAGTATGTCCATGCCTTAAGTGTTGAGATTAATAGACAGAATTGGAATTCAGAGTTAGCTTGCAATTTTCCCTAGGATTTACTCCCTATGGAGGCTCTTGGGTAAAAATAATAAGATTTCTATTTAAATTTGATGTAAAGAATGGGAATTGAGGCGTATGCTAGACTCAGGCAGCAGGATAACCAAGACATGGTGGTGGCTGAGAACCCAGTCTTGGGAAAGAGGACCTTACCTGAGGGAGGTGCCCTCCAGGTGGTATGTCTGCTGGTCATCATCCAGCATGGTCGTCCCCGCATGATGGAGTGTAGGAGTCATCAGGCCTGCAGAGGGCTGTGTGGGGCTGCATCCTAGCAGGAGCAGGGGAGGCCTATCTGGGCCCCAGGCTCATGCAGCTGGTGGAAGAAGTAGGGGGAGGGGACAGGGTTGGGGTCAAGGGAGGGGTGCCAGAGAAGAGGGGAGCAAGTCGAAAGGGGCGGCGAACAGAACGGAGAGGGAGGGGAGGAAGGCAGGTGGTGGGTGGAGCAGGGGGACGGGCAAGGGTGGAGGCGACCCAGGCAGGGAGATGAGGAGAAGAGAAACTGGCCAGAGGAGGGAGACAGTCTGGGCATGAGGCAGGAAGAGGGCCAGGTTGGTCTGAGTGTCTGGAGACTGAGGCTGGCACAGGGCGAAGAGACAGAGAAGTCATGGGGACAAGAGGCAGGACAGAGGCAAGGGAGGGAACTGAAGCCGAGCCCGGGCGCGGGGAGAAGTCAGGTGAACAGGAGGCTGAGCAGGAACGAGGCAGGGCAGTTTCTTCTGCATGGCTCTCAGTGGGGAAGTGAGGGTGTGTCGGTGGGTTCAGCGCTCTACATTCTTTCTTTGCTTGATTCCATTATGACTCAGATTCCATTAAACGAGAGTCGAGATTCTAGGACATTTTGAGTTGGAAGAGACCTTAGAGATTCCTGAGTGCAGCTTTCTCCATCTTACACCTGAAGATACAAAGGCCCAGTGGGCTGTCCAAAGTCACCAACAATTAGGGGCACAGTTTGGACAGAACCCAAGCCTGAGCTTGTAGAAGCAATCGCAGGATGACCAAGTAGTGGGTCAAAACCACACGGTTCTCTGGAGGGGAACCCTCTGACCAAAAGGCCCACTCTAGATAGAGGCAATGGAGGTGGTTGCTCTTCTATCACCCTGTGAGGAATCTTTTCTTTTCTTTTTTTTTTTTT
>CAUYRT010052890.1:0-10026 GCA_963574885.1 Lepilemur ruficaudatus
TCCAGTTCTCCTCCGCAACCTCCTCCCGTGGAGTCTCTCATGGTCTCAGGTATCCCTCCTTCTGACCCTCGTCCGATGTCTGCTTGTCTGCTTGCTTATT
Organism: Lepilemur ruficaudatus; assembly: GCA_963574885.1. Classification (NCBI taxonomy): domain Eukaryota; kingdom Metazoa; phylum Chordata; class Mammalia; order Primates; family Lepilemuridae; genus Lepilemur; species Lepilemur ruficaudatus. Next base: position 101 of record CAUYRT010052890.1, read on the forward strand.
TCTGCCGCTTTCTTCTAAAATCTGTCTTTTTTGCGGAGACACTCTGGCTGGCGGCTTTACTCGTCCGCCATCTTTAATTCTCAAAAACTGCAATTCTGTTAGAAGGGAAGAAGAAGGAACTGGACCCTACTTGGGACCCTGGGTGGACGGTACCTTTGTTATCAGTCTCTAGGACTACAGAGAAATGTTTACTTAGGATCCCTATCTGAAAGGGATTTTTAATCTAGTTGCTGGTAGACACACCAAAAAAATGAAAAAGAGTTTTTAGTATAGTGCTGGACACACAGTAGGCATCTAAAAATATCCATTGAGGCTGGGTGCGGTAGCTCATGCCTGTAATCCTACCACTCTGGGAGGCTGAGGCACGAGGATCACTTGAACCCAGGAGTTTGAGGTTGCTGTGAGCTAGGCTGACGCCACTGCACTCAGGGCAACAGAGTGAGACTCTGTCTCAAAAAAAAAAAAAAAAACCCATTGGATGAATGAATATGTACTAGTACACCCTAGATACTAAGTGAATAACACAGCCATGCCACAGAGGTTCAGAATAATGACTGCTCAACAAACTCTAGAGCAATGATGTATCAAATCTAGTGAGGTCCTATTAAAATGCAGATACCCAGGTGACAACCTCCAAAACTTAGGTGCATGGGCCACAGTTATCTGCATTTTTCACAAGAATTTCAGGGGGTTCCAGCACAGGTTCCATTGGTGTTAGGGAAGGCAGCAGTAGGGAATGGTTGAGGTAGGTAGGCATAATTTTCTATCCCTCCCAAAATCATGTTAAGAATCATCAAATTAAAGAACTAGAGGTTTACCTTATGGTATTTGTAAAGTGATTGCTAAGATCCACAAAACAGTGTTTTGTAACAGTGTTCTTTGTACCAAAAAACCATATGTTCAAAGGATTGTGCAACTCTTCCCTCTGGGCCTAAAGTTATTAGCTGATGAAGAAAAAGTGAATTATGAACTAAACAATGTTTCCAAGTTCAAAGGTATTTGCTTTATTTTAGAATACAATCCTATAAAATTATGAGGCTGCTTTTTGAAAATGAATGGGAAACATTTGCTCATATTTATCTTTCCCTAACACCAATTTATTCCATTGGGTTGCTTTACAGTTTAATGTACTCAGTAGACTTATAGGTGTAGAGAAAAACTATTATTTCCTTCTTGATTGCAAAATCAATGTTTTCTTTTCTTTTCTTTTTTTTTTAAAGAGACAGAGTCTTGCTCTGTCACCCAGGCTGGAGTGCAATGGCACAAGCATAGTTCAGTGTAGCCTCAAACTTCTGGGCTCAGGTGATCCTCCTGCCTCAGCCTCCCAAAGTGCTGGGATTACAGATGTGAGCCTCGGTGCCCAGCCCCATTTTTCCCCTGTCTTAATTCACTCTTTTACTTCTGGACTATAGTCATTCCCTTTACTTAGCATGTGGGTATGTATGTATGTCTATTTTATCTTCTCTATGAACCCACCGGCATTGATAAACCATTCTGGATTGGATATTTATTTCTAAAGCCTAGACGGAGAATGTATTTTATAATTATAATCATAATTAAAACTATATCACAATTATGATTTCAAAGCACTCTCAATTCTATTATCTCAAACCCCAAAACTCATGAGGTGGTAATATCAATACCATTTAACAGGTTAGAATCTTGGCATTTTCTCAGGATCATGCAGCTAGTAAATAGTGGAGCCAGGGAAGTTTTTTGTGTGTTTGTTTTTACGTAATAGTGGATTTGCAAGTGTCCTATATACTGGATTTAATTTTGAGGGATTATTTTTTAAATGCATAAGGTTTTAAATGTATATGCTTTTATACAGTATTAGCTATATCTCGATACTCTGTGAGTAAATTGGTTCTTTTTGGGTGTTCTTAATGTCAGGGATTGTTTTAGTGCAAACTGGGTGTTTAATGATACTTCAACTTTGAAAAACTAAAGTTAAAAAAGAAGTTTCAGGTCAGGCTCAGTGGCTCATGCCTGTAATCCCAGCACTTTGGGAGGCCAAGGTGGGAGGCTCGCTTGAGGCCAGGAGTTCCAAACCAGCCTGGGCAACATAGCAAGACCTCATCTCCATTACAAAAAAAAGTTTTAAAAGTGTGTGTGTGTGTGTGTGTGTGTGTGTGTGTGTGTGTGTGTAACAGAAAATAGGTGGTGATTGTTCCTGTAGTTCTTTAGGCACTGCTTGTGTTCAGTTTCTGCAGCAGTCTTTTCCCTGGGGCTCAGGGTTCTGCTCCCATGTCTGAGGCTTACCCTTCGGAGCAGAGATGTGAGCCGCTAGCTTACCACGTGATGATTCCTGATCATCAGCTTTGTGTCTGACTGACCAGCTGCCTCTCTTCTGGTAACGTGGCTACTGCCTTTTTGAGACTTCATTCCTTTCTTTGTATTCTAAGTCTGTTCACAAAAGTGATCATCATTATGGCTAGTGTTTTGTGGGGACTCACTGGGTGCCAGGTGCTTGCTTAAATGCATCATGGGGACTATCTCATTCAATCCTAATAAGCCCAGTGAGGGAAGGTTACAGGTGAAAAAATTGTGATTCTGCCTCCCCTCAGTCCTATGGAGAGAGTGCTTTACAGCCCTCCTTTACTGTGTCAAATCCATGCTTCCTCTCCACGATGACAAAACTCTCATGTCCCCAGAGAATCAGTTATGCTAAGAATATTTTGTCAGGTGTTAATATCTATAATTTGTATTAAACACACTCTGTCTACCCCTCTCCCCAAGTGATCTTATATTAATTTTATTTTTGAAAGTACATCCCCACCGTGTTTAAGGATCCTTACTCTAGAATCAGGGTCCTGCATCCTGCATACCTTTTGATACTGTTTAGCTCAGGACTAGAATCCTACAGCTGAATTCCAGGCCAGGAGCCAGAGTCCTCCTAACGGCTCCTGGACCTCACTCGGCACCTGCCAGGACTGCCTGGCGCTGTGCTATGCTGACATGACTTACTGTGAGTTGCATCCTCCTCATGCATGCTCATGACTACATGACTGCAATACCTGAAGTTTCTTCCTGCATCCTTTGGATACCAGGTTTTAGTCACTCTAGACTTCTTTCACACCCTGAAGATAGCTCTGACGTGTCCAACTCCCCCAACACACCACTTTTCTCTCATCTTCATCCCTACTAGTGATCGCTTTACTCCCATGGGCCTGTATAGCATGGTCCATTCCCCTTCAATTGAATGAGCAAAGACCGATTGGTATGACCAAGTTCTCTGTAGAAATCAACCTGAACTACACCGCAAATTCATTCTACACAGTTGTTAAATTATTAACTCATTTTAGTTCAGTTCGATTCAATATGTATTTATTGATCAGGAACTTGTTGCATGCCTTCAAGGAGCTTACACTCATGTGGGGAGTTGGTAGTGGTGGTGGGGTGATTGTCAAAAAGTGTGAAGGGTTTGGGATTTTACTCTGTGTGCAGGCCAACAAGTTAGTCTGCCATATTTTAATGGATGCTGGTGTAAGACATAAGTCTCCTGGGACACAGAAAAAGGACTTTATTGCTCATGGCATGGCAGCATGAGCATAATCACATTTTCGTCAGTTCCCCTTGCCACCAAGTTGATGTGGATGGACCCGATTGGATGCTTCGACATACAGTGGGTTGAATTACAGGAGAGGAACCATGGGCTTAGGCAACTTGAATCTTTCAGACCAGGCATTATAAAAGCTTACCTAGACAAATCTGCCATGCTAATGTAAGGTGTTAACAGTAGAAACTGAGTGCAGGGTGTATAAGAATTCTCTGCTATCTTCATAACTTGTCTGTAAATCTAAAACTATTTTAAAACAAATATTTATTTTTTAAAAAAAGATTATCTGTCCTTTGTTCTGGAGGGAGATACCATCTTTATCTTCCAACACTGTTTGTTAAACAAACATCCTTGAAAAGAGTCCAGAACAAAGGCAGAAATGCAAGAAAATGGAGTAAATTGTCTCCAATAATATCCACCCCTGATTTTACACTGTCTTGCTTCTGGTGAATTTTCCCATAAATATGTCACTCCACTGGCTACTCTGATTAACCTGACAGAGGCTGGGACCAAGTCTGTTCAATTTGTCACAGGCAGCATCTTATCAAGGCTACTATCAACAGGAGTTCAAGCAGCAGGAGGACGACATCCTGTAGCATTGACCTCAAATATGCCCCTCAGGGTCTCAGAATCAATTCACTGAACAAATACCATAAACCATCAGGGTCTGACTTAAGAAGAGTCAGAGAGAGGTATCACTCCTTAAGTGTCTGAATTGACCTTTCCCCTTGGTCCAAGGCATTAATGTATGCACGACAAGATGTATTAACAATTGTACAGACAACTCTGCCTTGGCCCTAAATGCTATTACAGCTGGCCAGTAAGTTGAGGCTAACCTTGGCCTTCTGGGGCCACGGTGGTATCATTGATCACTTCTGCTAAAATCAGAAACAGATTTTGTACTGCTTTTCCTAATTGGATGACTTCCATCATAGCAGTAACTGGCTGCTGATTATTCATAAATAATGAGTCAGTTATCCCTTTGGGGGAGTTCTTCCAGGCAATCAATAGGAAGCTTCATTTTGGACAAATCTCCACAGTCTTCTGAGAGCTATGTGACCTACCAGTGGTGTGCACTTAAAGGTCTCTTATGCTCACACCGAAGGTGCAAGTCACTCAAGACAGTACCTGGCTTCCATGCATTCCTGGGGGTGCACATGGCAGTCCTGAAAAGAAAGTGTTATTTATTTTCAATTGGTGGGACCCCCAAAATGGGACCTATACCATTCAGTGGGCACAGGTCGACAATCACCAACATAGCTTCTGTCCAATTGTCAAATCTGAGTTCTTAGGTCACTTTGCATAATCGAGTCTAGTACTCCTTTATGGAGCACCTGCCTATGGGCAGCCAGCCCAAACACTCCTGTTTGTCTATGTCACCAGCCAGGTGACATTTATCCACCCCATGGAATGAATGAGCAATGGCTAGAGAATGGGGCTGAGGAAGACATCCAGAGGTGCTGACAGGTGTTTTCTGTGGGCGATGCAGGAGCTGGGGCTACCTCCTGCTGTTGCAGATAGACTTCTTTGTAAGGTTAAGGGGAATGATAATCAAACTGTGGTTACAGCCACCTGGCAGGGGATGGCAGACCCAGCAATGAGTTAAATTTAAGGTGCATGCAACAGTTTAGGAGGATCACACTGAGATGTTTTCCTTCCTGAGGAAGGCTCCAGGGATGATTCTAAAAGCGACAGGTCATTAATGTCTCTCCCTCCCTACCACTTGCTGAGGTTTAAGGCATTACTTCCCCAGGTGCTGGGTGGCTGTTCTCCCTCCACCAGCAGAAGATCAGTGTGTCCCTGATTTCAGTAGCTATAACTTCACCTTTTTTCAAATCATTCCCTACTGGCCCCCAGACTTTTCATCTGGAAGATGGAAGAGTCATGTGAGAGGGACAAGGGCATTTTTGTAAACTTACAGCAACTTATTATGACCCCACTTTGGCCCCCCTGGGCCACTGTAGGGGGACTTGGCGAGTAGTGTATTCACCAAGTGGTCATTATTCTTATGATCTTTGTGAATGTTGTTTGATGGAGGTGGGACTTCTGCCTACCTATGACCAGTATTATAAAGTACTAGTCATAACAAAGGATGGACTTGAAGTTGATTGCCAGAATGACAAGGAAGTGCTCCTGCCTGGAGGAGAGTTAGTAACAACCATGGGCCCATATGGAGTCTTTGAGTCTATGTGCCCTGCAACCAACCCCCCATTCCTCCTCATTAACAGGCAGTAAAGCAGAGGACCATTTATTGCTCAGCAGACCATATAACTTAGCCTACAAGTGATTCCCAGGGACCACACAATTTGGCTTACTATCAATTCCCATGTTCTTCCCTCAAATTCCATTAATTGGTCTATGAGATCCTTATCCTTTCTCTTCTAGAAACCTATGTCTTTAATGTATCTCATCTTTGCCATCAACACAGTTGAGAACTGGGAAGGGTCTGAGATGTTACTCTATAAATTTGCCTGGCTTTTCACAGTTTCATGGAGGCTGATAGCAGACATGAGACCCCTGGGTCGGAGACAGAGGACTTTTACTCACAGCACAGCCAGCAGCATGAGCATCAGTAGAGCATCAATTCCCTTTGTGTTCCCATAGGGCAATGGTCTGGGAACACCGTTGGTTTCATTATAGGAGAGCAATCCTGGCTTAGAGACTCTAACCCTTTTGTACTGTATGTAAATGTGGCCATCCATTGCTCCAGAGGGAGATATTATCTCTATTTTCCAATGCTGTTTGCAACCCAAATATCGTGTTTGTAACACAAATATTCTTGCAAAGATAGTTTAGAACAAAGGCATTCAGTGCCTCTAGTCACGAGATATGCAGAAATATGAGAGAGCCATAAAGAACTGTTTCCCAACAGTAGTCACATAAATAAAGACATTCAATAAAATAGTAAGAACTGAGATAGAAGCACTCAAAGGACACGTAAGATGAATGTTCATCACTTCTATTGATAAATATATATTTTTTAAGAGACATGATTTCACTCTGTTATCCAGGCTGAACAACCACAGCTCATTGCAACCTCCAACTCCTGGGCTCAAGCAATTCTCTAGCCTCAGCCTTCCAAGTCACTGGGTCTATAAGCATGTACCACCATGCCTGGCCAATTTTTAAAATTTTTTGTAGAGATGGCATCTCACTATGTTGCCCAGGCTGGTCTTGAACTCCTGGCTTCAGGTGATCCTCCCACCTTGACCCCCCAAAGTTCTGGGATTACAGGCATGACCACCAACCACATGTGGCCCCAACCACATGTGGCCCCTCTGCTAATTTTTTATCCACACCACCTTCATTCAGTTGCCCTATGTAATATTAACTATTTTGAAAGATATATATTTATAAATTCAGGAATTAGGTGTAACAATAAGTAGGAGACTAAAGAGATGTTGTTCATAATTATTAAATACAGTACATTGAGTTTTTTCCTAATTGGATTGACACATTATAATTACTGAATACTTGCTTCCTGTGCTATCATTTTTAGACTATCCAGCATAAATAAGATGAAAATTAAATAGATTTAGTCCATAGGCAACCACTTTTAGTACAGCACAGTGGTTGTTCAAAGTCTTTCCCACTGTGTCATAGAAAGCTGGATTGAGCAAATTGGAAAATAGTAATAAAGGGAACAAAATCCTGAAATGAAGGTGGGAGGGTAGAACTAATTTAAAAAAATTGTCTTCCTATTTCTATGAACATTTGCTGCTCCTAAGAAGATTTCATAACATTTCTAAGGAGATAATGACAAAGATGACAATTTCTATTAGTTCAGGGACCAAGAATACAGGGAACAGAAGAAAGGAAATGACAGGCGTAATTACTCAGATAACACAGTACCTCTTCCCTTCCCCGCCCTCTGTCATAAAACGTTTGAAATCTGGCCTTTCATTTGGTTGTGAAATCTATTCAGCCACCTATTGAATGCTTACCGTGTACAATGCATATTCAAGACTCTCTGAGTAAAAGGTGGTCTTGGTAAGGCAGATAAAATGTAATATAAATGAAATTAGCTAAATGCCATCAGACTGCCATAAAAATTCAGAGTATGAAGGAGCGTGTCAAAGAGACAGTATGACAAGAGGCTTTAAACTGCAGAGGACATGGGTTCACGTTAAGCATGGACCTAGGAGTCAGACAGCCTAGATTCAGAATTCGTATCTGTCACTTATTAACTTACTGAGACCATGGCACAGGCTGCATATATGCAAGCTTACGAATAGAAATATTCTTGAAGGGCCCTGGCACCGTAGCACACACCTATAATCCCAGCACTTTGGGAGGATCAAAGCGGGAGGATCTTTTGAGGCCAGGAATTTGAGACTAGCCTGTGCAACACACTGAGACCCTGTCTCTATTAAAAAAAAAAAATTATCTGGGTATGGTAGTACACACCTGCTGTTGTAGCTACTGGGGAGACTGAGAAGGGAGGATTGCTTGAGCTCAGGAGTTCGAGGCTGCAGTGAGCTATGATCATGCCACTGCACTCCAGCCTGGGCAACAGAGCAAGACCCTGTCTCTAAAAATAAATAAAATAAACATTTAAAAAAAAGAAATACGGCTGGGCACTGTGGCTCACACCTGTAATCCGTACTTTGGGAGGCTGAGGCAGGAAGATTGCATGAGGCCAGGAGTTTGAGATTAGCCTGAGCAAGAGTGAGACCTGTCTCTACAAAAAATAGAAAAATTAGCTTAGCGTGGTGGTGTGCACCTGTAGTCACAGCTACACAGGAGGCTGAGGCTGGAGGATTGCTTGAGCCCAGGAGTTTGAGGTTGTAGTCAACTATGATGAGGCCACTGTACTCCAGCCAGGTCGACAGAGCAAGATCCTATCTCGAAAAAATAATGAGAACATTCCCTGTATGTTTTAGCCAGTGGTATTTCTTCTTTTCTCAATTGTTTGAGCTTTTTGCTCATGTTTCTTTTGGGGTCTTAGTATTGTTCTTATCAATTTGTCCAAGCTCTTTATATAATGTAAACTGGATAGCATAAATTTCTACAGAAAAAAATAGTTCACATAAAGCATATGAGCTTAGACTTTATTAAAGGTTGGGGCAGATGGCAAAGGATTTACATAACAGCAATTGAAGCAATCTCAAATGGAGTTCTGAACTCTCCTCTTTCTACAAATCCTTTGTCATTTGTCATTTTCTTTTCTCTTCTCGTCCCTATGCCTTCCTCCCACCTCTCCACCAATTTCCATTCCTTTCCAATGGAGACTAGTTAGTTATCTCTTTGGTTTCTTTGTCTCTTTTAACCAACCTGTCAGTTGATCTTCTATCCTACTAGTTTATCAAGGTATTTTCCTAAACAAGGACACTTATTTTCCTAATGGGAATACCTGTAACAACTTTCAAGATATATTTAATTTTATATGAGAGTGAAAAAGGGTTATGAATCCTATTGCCCTATTTGTTTCAACTACTTTCCACTTTGCTTGATTTAAAAACTTTATTGCTGATGTGATTCCATCCTGTACAGCCGTTCTCTGGGATATGGTCATTTAGCTCTGTCCAACTTCTCTCCCACCTAAGAGTGTGCCACCACCCCACTGAAGATTCAAAGGACAAGGACGTGAACCTCCTAAGACCCCAGAACTATCTTTTGGTTGTGAACTGAAGGCCAAACAAAGCTTATCATTTTATGGTGGCTAATGATGAAAATGAGCACCAGGTATCTTTAAGAATGGTTGGTTTAGGGGCTGGTGCAAAGGATGAATTGCACATTGGTTAAGTAGAGGCAATGAATTATGAAGGCAGTCCAAATAAAGTGACACTGGCAACTTTGCAAACGTCTGTACAGCCAATGGTTTCCCTTGGGGGCTTTGAAATAATACTGCCTGTGGCCTTACGGTTGAATTGTGGTTCAGCACCTCTGCACATTAGTGGACAGCACTTAATAGCTGTGCAAGAATCTGCAGAGTCAGAAGAACAAGAGGAGGAGGAGGATTTGTAACTCTTAAATATATCTTGAAAGTGATCTGCCCCTGGAAGTCATAGCATTTCCACAGGAAAAAATAAAACTTGCTGCTGATGAAGATGATGAGGAGAAGGAGGAGGAAGATTTTGATGAAAACTGAAGAAAAACTACAGTGAAGAACTCTATGAGATACTCCAGCCAAAAATACACAAAAATCAACCCAAAATAAGGCTAGGCGTGGTGGCTCACACCTGTAATCCTAGCACTCTGGGAGGCTGAGGCGGCGGATTGTTTGAGCTCGGGAGTTTGAGACAAGCCTGAGCAAGAATGAGACCCTGTCTCTCCTAAAAAAATAGAAAGAAATTAGCTGGACAACTGAAAAAAATATATATGTATAAAAATTAGCCAGGCATGGTGGCTCATGCCTGTAGTCCCA
>CAUYRT010052893.1:0-29961 GCA_963574885.1 Lepilemur ruficaudatus
TAATAATGCTATTGCTGGATCGAATGGTATTTCTATTTTTAGCTCTTTGAGAAATCTCCAAATTCTTTTCCACAGAGGTTGCACTAATTTGTAGTCCCACCAGCAGTGTAAGAGTGTTCCTATCTCTCCACATCCTCGCCAGCATCTGTTGTTTTGGGATTTTTTGATAGAGGCCAATCTCACTGGGGTTAGGTGGTATCTCATTGTGGTTTTGATTTGCATTTCTCTAATGATTAGAGATGTGGAACATTTTTTTGTATGTTTGCTATCCATTATTCTGTCTTCTTTGGAAACGTTTCTGTTCATTTCTGTTGCCCACTTATAGATGGGGTTATTTGATTTTTTCTTGTTAATTCTTTTGAGTTCTAGGTAGATTCTTGTTATCAGACTTTTATCGGAATTGTAGAAAGCAAATATTTTCTCCCATTCTGTAGATTGTTTATTTGCTCTAATGATAGTTTCTTTGGCTGTGCAGAAGCTTTTTAATTTGATCAGGTCCCATTTGTTTATTTTTATTGCTGCAGTAATTGCTTTGGGGGTCTTCTTCAAGAATTCTTTGCCTAGGCCAATGTCTGAAAGGGTCTTCCTGACATCTTTGTCTAGGATTCTTAAGGTTTCATGCCTTAGGTTTAGGTCTGTTAACCATCTTGAGTGGATTTTTGTGAGAGGTGAGAGGTAGGGATCCAGTTTCATTTTTCTGCATGTAGCTATCCAATTTTCCCAGCACCATTTATTGAAAAGAGATTCTTTTCCCCAATGTATATTTTTGTCTGGTTTATCAAAGATTAGGTTACCATATGCAGATGGTTTTATCTCTGGGCTGTCAGTCCTGTTCCAAAGATCAATGCTTCTGTTCTTGTGCCAATACCAAACTGATTTGATTATTATTGCTTTATAGTACAACTTGAAGTCTGGAAGACTGTCGCCTCCCAGTTTGTTCTTTTTGCTTAAGATTGCTTTGGCTATACAAGGCCTTTTCTGATTCCATACGAAGTGAAGAATTATTTTCTCTAGTTCTGTAAAGAATGATGATGGTACTTTGATGGGGATTGCATTTATTTTGTAGATCACTTTAGGTAATATTGACATTTTAACAATATTGATTCTACCAATCCATGAACAAGGTAGATTTTTCCATCTTTTTCCATCTTCTACAATTTCCTTTTTTAGTGTTTCATAATTCTCCTTGTATAAGTCAAAATTCTATTCATAGATTTAATTAATTGTATTGTTTTTACATTATCTATATCCTTTCTGCCTGTATCTGTATTCATTCTTCTTTTCTCTCTCGCGCGCTCTCTTTTTTTACTTATCTGTTGTTTTGTTTCTGACTTCCTTATTTGCAGGCTTAATTCATTTTTAAAAATTTTCATTCAATGAGAAAAGTGTTTCCTATCATAATTGCCGCAACATATATTTATATATTTATTTCAGTTGAGTTTTTATACTTTTCAAATTTCTTTGCTCCCAGTTAGTTTACTTTTGTACTTTCCCTTTTCCCCAGATTGAGCCTGAGTTTAATTTTTAAGGGAGTAATTATCACATTTACTGTTTATCCCTTTTTGTTCCCACAATATATAGAGATAATTTTAGTATTAATATTCAGTGTTCCAATCCATAAAAGTGATGTGTCCTTTCATTTATCAGCTATTCTTAAAGTCTCTCAATGTTTTATAATTTCCTGTACTGGAAATTATACTTTTACTGTTACTGGAAATTATACTACTAATTCTGATTGTTATATCTATGGCACAGATAGCAAAAATTGTTACAAAAATTTCCTGTCTTTGGTCAATATTATTAAGAATAGATGACTTTCTAATCACCTCTTAAATAAGATTAGACTTTATAAACACCTTTAATATCTCTAAATTAATACATACCTTTTAATACTACTGTCTTCGGTACCATCTTTTGCCTACAGGTATAGTCCCCCAAACAGCAGTTTATATTTAACATATTGCCTGGATATGCAATGAAAAAAGAGAAAATCTACCAGGTTAGTTTTATTTTATGAAACTAAATCTATTTTTCTTCTTCCCTTTTTCATACATTATTGTTGGATGTGACTTCACTGTTTTCAAACCTCTTTAATCTGATTTTATAATCACTGAAACTGAGCACAGAAGGATTTGTATTGTTCTGATAAGTGAACCAAGGTAGGGGGTCTGCCTAAGGTATGCTGGTATAATAATTATCACATAATATTATGGTGTCTACTGCAGCAGCCTGTCTAATGCCACTCCCCATATAATTTCAGGAGCTAGTTCTTCGAGCAATTTTCGGCAACACAGTAGAGAAATAGTTCTCAGAAACAAATGATTAGAAACTAACACTCTGCAAATTCGTGGCTCAGCTGCTTTTTTTGTTGTTGGTTTTTTATTTTTAATTTTTATTTATTTATTTATTTTTTTGTTAACTATTCTGCTGTACTTAAAATTAAATCGTCTCCTGGGCTCACAGCCGGTACTGAAAACACTGCTAATTGGAGAGACTGAAGTGTGAAACTAAATATATATGTTGTCATTTTACTCAACAATTTCTGGAAAATGTATTGCAGGTAAATCAGCAGGTGTTAGCAAAGCTTTCGAGAAAGTACACATGAGCATATTAAGCCTCATGATGGATATGTTTCCCTGCTGGAGCAAAGCAAGCATCTGACTTTTGTAGCCATTATTGAAGCAGCATAGATTTGTCATGCTGAAAACAGATGGGACTTTTCACTTACGCAATTTTGAATGTTTTGATTGATTTTTGGACAATATCCCTCTCAATTCCTTCCCAACTGTTTTCTCCTTCACCATTTTATTCCCTTCTCTTTGACCTAGGAGGAATACCAAATATCTCCTGTCAAATAATCCCAAAATATAATGTTTACATGGCTTTCACTGTGTCCATTACACTGAAGGAACTTGATATATATGTGTCTATTGATCAAATAAATAAATAGATAATCATACTTTAACTTATTTTATTGTACATTGGCATCTCGATGAGATAGACACATTTGAAATCAGGCAATTAGATATTTAAGAGGAAAGAAAAGAGAAACTTCATCAAGGTTCCCTTGGGACTCAGTGTGTTTTCCACCTATGTGATAAGATTTTTTCTGTCCGAAACCTTTATAGCCATCTTTAACTTCCTATTGGAGACATCACTGATTAACTTTTAACTTAGAAGAGACCCAAATTAATGACCGTGCTGGTTTATTTTCTATTCTCGATTTATTTTCTATTCTTTTCTTCCTTGTTCCACATCCTGGGAGAACAAATTCTATAAAAGGCAATATCCAGGCTCTCTTGATTTCTGGCTGTCGTTTGGTTTTGGTCAGTCATGCACTGACAAAAGGTGGGTAAAGAGAGAGGTTGGGTATTTATTTCCCTTGCTCTCTTTGTACCAGGCCACAGTTTGTTGGCAGCTGTGTTCACCTACATGAGACTTAGTCTTTGTGATAGTTTCTGCTCTCATCAGACTCTGAATTACTGTTTCTACCCCTTGCCCATTAGGTATAGTTTAATTAACAGTTTCATGAACTTGCTAGTCCCTGAAACCTTTATCATCTTTCATTAGTTACTTACCCCTGTCGACACATCTGCAAATTTTCCTTTCATTATACACGTTGAGCATCCCTAAAATCTAATATGCTCTAATATCCTAAACCTTTTTGAGTGCTGACATAAAGGCATAAGTGTAAAATTCCACACCTGATCTCACATGGCAGGGCACAGTCAAAATGCAGTCAGAACTTTGTTTAAGGCACAAAATTATTTAAAATATTGTGTAAAATTATCTTCATGCTATGTGTATAAGATGTATATGAAACATAAATAAATTTTGTGTTTAGACTTGGGTCCTATCCCCAACCTCTCTCATTATGTAAATGCAAATATTCTAAAATTCAAAAAATTCAAAACCTGTAACACTTCTGTTCCCAAGCATTTTGGATAAGGGATACCCCACTTCTTCTCTATTTAAACTTTTGAATGTGAAATTATTTTCTGACAGAATTATGACAGTTAAAATAATTGATAGCAGGGTGGGACACAAAACCAAACTCTTAAAATACAATTCTGAATTTTATTGTTTATACTAGATGGGTAAATAGTTAATCACCTTGTCACTGGTAATTGATGTCATATTATAGCAACGGATATTCTAAATAATCACCATTGGTGGCATTGGATGGACAGCCAGTGAAGAGAAACCATTGGTAATATAATAACAAATGGCACTTAAGAGTTCGTGCTGCATTTGCTAGCTTTTTATCTAAATAAGAAGATGAAAATGGAATCTGAATGGCAAAAGGTGTGGATTGTGCTGGCTATTCCCCATTTTTACTGATGTATATCTTATTTATCCTTCTCTCCACTGCCCTGTGCTTTAGGAGGCTGACTTCTACAAACTATATAACCAGCTGTTTTTGCTGTCTAGCCATTTTGAGGTTTGACCAATAGGAGGAGCTCAGAGGGGAAAAAGAGCAGAAGGTTGAGTATTTATTCCTCTATTCCTTTTCTGTTGGGCTATATATTTCTGCACTTCTTTGCAGTCACAACTTGTCTCTGGGCCCCTTTTCCTTTGTCATAGCTCCTTCTGGGATTTTTAACACACCCCACTCCTTTTACCTATAGGACAATGGATGGTAGCAGCCTCCCACCTTTGCAAATTCCTGGGTACTACATGATCTCTTGTTATTTCCATCAACCTTAATTCAGCTCTATAAATTGTCCTTTTACTGAACTCTCTTTAATTTAACTATTTGATGAGCTATTTTCTTCCTGGACCCTGACTAAGGCAAAGTCCCTACACCACAAGATGAAAGCATTGGATATTCAGAGACAGAAAACCTGAATGAAAGTACTGCTCCCACTTTTGGGTACTCTTTCTGTGCCTCTGTTTTGTTTCTGTTAGCAATGTACTACGATGTGTGATCTGCATATCCACCTCCAAGACTAGCGGTATGGGAGCTGGCCAACAGGGATCTTTTGGCATCTGGAATTTCTTTGTTTTCTGGGAACAACAGTGACAAGTGATTATACTCTGAGACACCAGTCTTAAAAGTCTTAAAAGAAGTGGCCGTATCATTTTTTAAAAATAGTGATATACTCTGAGAAAGTGGGGAATAGACTCAGAAATAAGAGAGTGCCAAGACACATACATCTTGGTTCAGGACACTGATTGATTATTGGGGAGGGAGAAAAATCACTGATTCTGGCAAAGATAGGAGTTTCTTAACTTTGTCCGAGTTCCTCCCAAACATTTTTCAAGTTGCAAGAAAAAAGATAAGCTGTGAAACAAACGAGAAAGACTTCCTTTTGTAGTGTGCGAGAATCATAATAGCTTGGGGAGAAACCTACTATGAAACCCCAGCATTGGCTGTAGGGAGAAGAGCCAATAGTATAGCAGTGTAAGAAGGGGCTGTGTACCATTCTTGGTATTTGTACTATGAAAAGGAACAGTTGACAGGGACATTAAACCAGAATAAACTTGCAAAGACCCATTATGAAGGGAAAGTTCTAAGTGAATTGTGGTTCTAGTTTGCATAATACTGATTGAGGGATCAGAACAAATACTATTATACTTGTTAAACCTTTTGGTGTGGCCTGGGGATACTGTTACATGTACTGATCAGCACCACTGTTTATTGAGCAACTACTATATGTTGGATAGTGCATGGTACTTATTACACTTTAATTAATGCTAATAACTTTTTAAGTACCTCTAGTGCTTATTTTATATATAAAAGAACTAAATATGAGTGAAATTTATTAACTTATCTAAGTTATAGTTCTAGGAGGTCCTCAAATCTAGATTCCACTTCTAGGATCTGCTCAACTCACAACATGCTTGCTGACTGAATGCCTAGTATTGACCTATAATTATGTGTTAGAGGTAATTCCTTTTCTTTCACTATCAATGTTTTCTGGAAATACTTATCCTTATTTTTCTTTTTTGCTTATATCAACTACATAAATCTTCTATCCCATGAGGAGTGAGGCCAACCCATAAAAAGAAAAAAAGCTTAGAGAACAGGAGATTAAGAAAGACCTGGCAATATCTTAATATAGCTTTTAGACCTTGGATTCATGCAAAACCTAGTTGGTTTCTTTTGCTTTATTTTCTTCAGCTGGTATGTGTTGTGTTTTTGTCATTGGCAACAAAAGAAATGCTGAATAGTACAATGGAGATCTGGAAAAAAATATCATTATGTCGGGGTTCTGAATCACTAGCCTAATGATGAGATAATTAAATTGGTTTCCTTTTGATGGGTAGACTAGCTTTGAACTTGTGCACAGGTTTTATTTTTTAGGCATTTGCTAGTTTGTGAGAACATTTAAACAAAACCCATTTTCCTGATAATTATAGCCAAACACCTACCTTATGAATAGGTAGGGAAATGTAGGTAAAATGTCTCTTAAAATTTAGCACAGAATTCAAATATTCCTAGGACTAGAGATCTTTATGAAAACCTTTCCTAGGGGATGAAATTCTGTCCAAGAAAATTCTCAAACCTATGCCTGAGGGCTGTCTTCCCAATTTCTGGCCTTATAATTGGTAACTGACTTCTCTCTTCCTATATCTCTGAATGTCATCTCCTGAATTCCTCATTACCTTGGCCCTTACCCTTCCACTTATCACAACACACTCACATACTCTGTAATACTTTTGGATGTAAGCTCATCTTTTTTGACTCAACTGCTATTACCTGTCATTGGCTTTAATCTTCTGTGTATGCCACACCTGCTGGACACATACATTGTTCACTATCCTTGCCCTTCTACTCCTGCCCCTTATTCTGCCATTGACTCTTTCCAGGCTTCTATATCATCAATTATGACATATAATACATTTTTTTCTCCATACAGTATTTCCTTACATTCTGAGAATGCATCTCTCAAAGGAAAAAACATTATGGCTAGTCTCTGCTAGTGGCTACATAGCATGGCATTTAAGACAAATTTTCACAAAACATAGGATGTCTTTCTGCTCCATCAATTTGTGAACTTTATATGGGTGTGTATGTATGTGTGAAAACACTTCTCTTTGGAAACATATCATGGGAAATTGAATCTGATATCACGAGTCAAATATTTAATTTATAAATTTATTCAATGGGTTAAGGGAAGTTTGGACCAGGGCAATAAGACAGTAGCTATTGCATACCGAAGTCACTTGTGTTTTGGATCACCCTGAAAGAATATATTAATCTTTTTATTAAATTATTAAATTTAATAATTTAAGAATTATTAAAAGGAAAAAAGACATGTTATATGGCTTTTAAACTGTCATCCATATCTACTTTGTAAAGTTTGGATTGTAGTAGATTGGCAGATGATTTTAGATAGAATTTCTTTATAGAAAGCTGGGATTTGAGTATGGGATTTGAGTATGACTATCTTTAAGCCAAAGTTAAGAGGTGGAGTATGTCCAGCCCTAACCCGAAACCTTATAAGATATTTTTCACGTATACTATTCAAAGGGCTTTATATGCATGTTTTGCAGTTTGTAGTTAGTGGACCTGTCTACGATGCTCACCAGGACATGCAAAAGGCAAGAGATAGGTGAGCTGTCTGCTACTCATTGAACAGAAATAGAGGTAGCTTTGTTGGGGCCTGCCTTTACTCTCTCTGGATCAAATATTGCCAATGGGAGAGAGAATCAAACTGGAATCATTTAAAACCCTGCCTCCAGTGACCACTGAAAAAGGAAAAGATATCCAAATAGAGAATGGGTTACATTTAAAACAGACAAATATAATGGCAACAGGAACAATAAAAACGGGCTGAGAAAGCAGACCAGGAGAAGGGAGTGCATTTCACAGGTCATGGGAAGTACAGTCAGTTGTTCCCGGTGGGGCATTTGAGGAATCTGGTAAGTACCAAAGAGATAAAGAGTCATATGTAACATTGCTCTGCCCAGAGGATATATAGTTAACTTGAAAAAGTAAAGTAAATAAGAACTTAATGACCCCTATGATGATGAATTTTATGTGTCAACTTGGCCGCAGTGCCCAGATTTTTGGTCATCAGCATAGATGTTACTGTGAATTGTTTAAGTGAGATTAACACTCAAAACAGTAGACTTTGAGTAAAGCAAATTATAATACTTTCCATAATGCATGTGAGCCAAATCCAATCAATCGAAGCCCTTAAGAGAAAAACACTGAGATTCTCCAAGAAGAGAAGAATTCTGCCTTAAGATCACCTTTGGACTCAGGCTGCAACATCAAATCAACTCTTCCCTGGATCTCCAGGTTGCCAGACTTCCCAGCCTCTACAATCATGTGAACCAATTTTTTAAAACAAATTTCTTTCTCTACATATACGCACATGCTATGGGTTTTGCTTCTTTAGAGAATCCTGACTAATACAATCTCCTAACCTGTTGTCTTCTCTTCATCCCACCATGGAGAGGTCAGAAACTGGTTAGCAATATGGGGTAAAGGAATGGAAGTGAAATGCAAGAGGGACCATTTGCTTTCATCAGTTTCTCCCTAATTAAAAGATCTAGATGTTGGAGAAGAGGTTTACTTTAAATCAGTTTTGATTAATATATGGACATGAATATTTTTACAAAATTTTTTATTGGAGTGAAATGTACATACAAGGAAAAATGTTCGTAAGTGTATAGCTTGCTCAGTTTCACAAACAGAATACACCTATGTAATAAGCACCCAGATCAAGTAACAGAACATTAATAATACTCAGAACTAAATTTAAAGGGCAGCAACAAAGGAAACTTTATGATTATACCCCATAAAGCATAATTGTTTAAAGAAAAGATTATGGTAGACTTAATACTTTCTTCTGATTCTTCATAATGCAAATGTACCAAAGCTGTGTGTGTGTGTGTGTGTGTGTGTGTGTCTGTGTGTGTGTTCTATCAGAAAAGGCTAGCTTTTAACTTGAGTATTCAATTTAATGCCTTAGGTCTCTTCAGACAATGTATGCCACATAGTCAAATTCATAATGTTCAAAAGGAACAAATATCCCTTGTCATAGTATTTACTAAATGTGCACGTTCCTTTTATTAATAGCTACCAATTTTCTATCAAAGAAACAGAAAAAAAGTATCAATTCAGTGAAGCACTAAAGCGAGTTCAATGCAGCGAGTGAAACAAAATTTGACATTTATTGAATTGACTTAATTGCTGAGATGTCCTGTTATTGTGTAGAAACAGCCTCTAAATTTATAGATCAAGCTCTTTTTTTTTCTTACTTAGATTTAATAATAGTTCCCATGTTGCTATCTATGGGTGAAATGTAATAATCAAAGTAATTAAAGAAAAATCACTTTTTCAAAGGACAGAGCAGTTTATAATCCATCATAAATGAGTGGTAAGGGTCCATTATTTATTAACAAGTCCCTATAATTAATTGTTTAATCTGGGTATGGCTTAAAATATTTAATAACAAATTGAATTTCATGTCTACAAATATCTCATGCTGACTTAGGAAACATTTCCTTATAAATTTCTGCATATGCTTAAAAACTCCAACCAAGTTCTGGATTATTATTTTGCATTAAATTTAAGCCTTATAAATAGATGGCAAAATGAATCTGTAAAATGTCAGCATAGCTCCAGGCACACTGGGACATTTACTAAATATTGTTTGGTGATTTCAAGCTGAAAATAAGGAGAAAATGAATAATATATAACTCAGTAATTTGTGACTTTAATATTTTTATAGAAAATAAATAAATAGAATAAAATACTCTATTTTATTTAGATTTTATTTAAAAATTGCACATTGTACAAATATTTATGGGACACATTCAGATGTTCCAGTCCATTTTCTATTGTTATTATTACACCATTTTGCATATGATGAAACAGGCCCAATAAGGTACTATTATTTTAAGACCTGTGCTTTGTACACATTTTAATAAATGGCAAGTTTTATTTCAATTAGACATATCCACTGTTGTTTCCATAGCAGCACAGCAAATAGACAGATACTTCAACTATAAAGGCTGCAAGTTCAGGGAAAGAAGAAAACAATTCTAGCTCAAGGCATTAAATTAGCCCATTTCTACCTAAAATAATTATGTTGTTTACTAAATGGGAATTGAGAATCAAATTCTAGCATTAAATACATTTTAGTTTATTCACAAATTCCTTAAAAATCAAATGGAGAAAATTGAGGAAATATCTCCATATAAAATTGGTCATCGTTGCATTTCTCTGTAATATTTGTACCCAATAGAAATAATCTGAAGCCTTCATGGGATTAACTTAGAAATGAGAATTTCTACAATTAGAGCCCTAATTTATAGACATTGGTGTAATGGAGCCTGTAAAACCACCTTCCTTTCACTGGTTCTGAGTTATGTCTGGTCCTTAAAGGGTGCAAATCATTCCGTTTCTACAGTTCCTGCAACTAAGTTACAGGATGGCAAGGAACTTCAGTGTCCTGTGAAATTCCTTGCATTGAAATTTAATTATATAGTACATCTCTTAAGGACATTGGATATTTTACTCAATTATATGCTATATTGTCAAAGAGGAAAACAGTATAGTTAGAAATCATAATTCAGTTTAGCAAAATGGTAGTCATAAAATAAATATACAAATACCCTTATGTATACAATTAGAAATTGTGAAATATAAAGAAAAACTAATCACCTTTTTAAATTTGCAAGGACCACATAAATCATAAAATAACAAAGCATAAAATGATGGATTATGGTATAAATTTTTAATAAGTTACTAAATAAAATTTGGGGACTTCATAAAGAAAGTTATTAAATTAAAAGAAGAAACAAAATAAAATTTGAATAATTATAAAACCACACTCATTTTTAAAGGGTAGACACAATACCTTTTTATTTCTTACATTAGTATATAGGTTTAATTTAACTCAAAATAACTGCCAGTGATTCTAAAGTCATCCAATTAAAATTGGGTGAAAATAACCATAACCCAGAATATTTTTAAAGTAGGCAATTAATGGATGATACAGGCATAAATTATTTAAGTTATTTTAAATTTAATTAACATAGTAGACAACTCAAAACTAGCTATTGGTCTACATATGATTTTGAGCATGATAAAGAAGGCATTTTATAAGAATGGAAGAAAAAAGGGTAATTCAGTACTAGGAATTCTGACAAATATTTAAGAAAAACTTCTAATTAGAGCACAGTATCTTATAAAATTCTAGATAAATTAAATAAATACACTTAAAAATGAACCCAAAATTTCTTTTAAGGATATGGGTAAATATATAACTGATATTTTAGAGATAGATTAAGTATGAAACCAATAACAAAAGATTGGTATCTTTGTCTCCATAAAGTTTAGAATACTACCATTATCAAAAGCCCCTAGGTGCTTGGAGCTCAGCACATGCTTATGGATCCTTATCTCTTAAGTTGATTAGACCAAAGACTGTTCATCAATAAAACCTGAAGGAATCTCCCCAATGTATCCATCTTTTCTATTTTCTGGGGAAGCTTGAATGTCCGAGGAAACTCTCTCCTGGCAATCATGGTGCAGACCTGGATTTGTATGTAGGTAAGGGGATAACATTACAAATAAATAAACAATGGCAAAAAAAACAACTCATCAAATGAAACAAGATCATGCTTATTATCCAGAACAGGTATAACCCACTGTAACAGATTTAATGGGACAAACAAGAGAGATCATATGATAAATAAACAAAAACACAATATTTCTAATGTATAACCTCTTGGAACTCAGGAAGATATGGAAAAGACAGAGTAAAATTAGCTACCAGAGCCCATTCTTCCCTTTTTCCCACCCCACCTTTCTAGTGCCATTTTTTCAAAAGTCAAATTTCAGGGATTGACATTGTAATTTTTTTTTTTTTTTTTGAGACAGAGTCTTGCTCTGTTGCCCAGGCTAGAGTGCTGTGGTGTCAGCCTTGCTCACAGCAACTTCAACTCCTGGGCTCAAGCGATCCTCCTGCCTCAATATCCCAAGTAACTGGGACTACAGATTTGCGCTACCTTGCCTGGTTAATTTTTTCCATTTTTAGTTGCCCAGCTAATTTCTTTCTTAGTAGAGACAGCTGAAGCTGGTCTTGAACTCCTGACCTCAAGGGATCCTCCTGTTCGTGTCTCCCAGAGTGCTAAGATTACAGGTGTGAGCTGCCATGCCCAGCTGAAATTGTAATTTTAAGTAATCAAAAATTACCTGTATGTTCAATTCCGTATCTTAGAACAAGATGAATATAAAAGCAATTTACAGAATAAAAAGATAATTATTTCTTCAACAACAGTTAATATTGTTGTTATACTTTACATGTTACATTCAAACTTTTCTTTAGAGACCTTGAGTCCTATGGTTTTTAATCAAACTAGAGCGTGCATCAGAATCACCTGGAGAGCTAGTCAAAATGCAGACTGCTGAGCCCCATCCCAAGAATTTCTGATTTCAGGTGTTCTGAGTTTGGGCCAAGAATATGCATTTCCAAAAAGTCCCAGGTGATGCAGATGCTCCTAGTTCAGGGACCACACTTTGAAAACTACTGAAAGCAAAGTTGCATTGGAGGGCAGGTAAGGATAGATTAAAAACCTAATTTCATACCTTAACAGTGAAGTAAAACACATGGTCTATTTGATAGAAAATCTAACCTCATTTAGTTATGTGTAAAAAGGGGAAAACAATGCCTAATAAAGAGTCATTGTGAGATTTAAATTAGACTACCATATATAAAAACATTTAACACGGTGTCAAAAAAATGATAGATTATGCCATATGTATTGTTTCTGTTCCTCTGTAGACATGGAAATTCTAATGTTTTGCATTATATCTTTTTATTTCAGTGAGTGTTAATCTTCATTTCTATTCCATGTATTAATTTCTCATGAAACATTTTAAATATGAAATACTGTAAATACTATAATGAAAATGTTAGCAAATACTCTGACAGGTATGGTAAGCAAAAGAACTTTAAATATTTTAAGGTTGTTTTTCAAGATTGACACAAATTTGAAAAATCAAGCTTTCTGATAGTTGTTAAACCTGCAATATATGTAGACTATGTCATTATTTACAAACTATTTCCTCCATTTTCACTACCACCTGTGGGCCTTATAAATGACTTTGCCCCCAATATTCTAGGCATAATTTTCAAATTGATTATCTTAATACATGAAGAAAATTTCAAAACAACCAGGAAAAGTCTTTCAAATTTATAAATGAATAGACCTATCAAAGACAGAATTTAGGAATTTACACAAAGCTATGTCTTATAAACTTTTACTATTTTTTACTTAATGATACATGCTTATTTAGGAATAGAAAAGAATATTTACAGCAATACTTTTTTTTATTGTTAACATAGTTTATGTCTTTATCAGTGTTGTTCTGTGTGTGTATGTGTGTTGAGATGACAGAGAAGACAAAGAGACATATTCTCTTTCTTATGGGATTGGGGCAGTTTTAAATAGGCAATTTCTTAAAAAGTTTTATCAGGGAATTATAAAACTACATTATTTCTAATTAAGTTTAGACATATATGTTCATTGATTTGGCCACATTTTGATGTAGAGCCAATGAATGTTCATGGAAGTTGAGTGAACAAAGTGAAATTTCCTTCAGTTCTCCCAAAAGCCACACTCATAGTGCATTCTCCAGAATCTCAATTTTAGGATTTAAGATGGAAAGGAAAGTTAAAGATATTTTATAAAGTCATATGAGTGTAGATTCCTAGATTCTAGATTTTTATAGCTTCTTTTTAATCTTTAAAAGATGTCTCTACAATTGTTTGCAATATTTCTTGAATTGCATTTATTAGCCCTTTGCAAAATATTCAACTTAGAGTTTATAGAAACTGAAATTTTCACATTAATATTTTGTCTGATTACATAATAATTTATTAAATGATGTAATAAAAATTACAGATACAGCTGGCAAAAAAAGTCTTGGGAATACGCACAAATGACTACTGATTGCTACTTATCTGGTGGGTGCAGAATGGCAAAGGCCTCCCAGAGAGCAACCTAGCAGCTGTGAACAATTAGCAGGGCATGAGCATCAGACGAAAGAGAGCTCTTGTACAAAATGTTTGCTTAGTAAGTAAGTAATATTAGTTAGTTAATATTATCTTACTGACTAAGATAATATTACTAAATAAGACATGTGTGTATACAGTTGACCCTTAAACAGCAAGAAAGTTAAGGGCACTGATCCCCCTCCCCACAGTTGAAAGTCCATGTACAACTTTTGACTCCTCCAAAACTTAGCTACTAATAGCCTACTGTTGACCACAAGCCTTACTGATAGCCTAAACAGTCAATTAACACATATTTTGTATCTTATATGTATTATATATTGTGTTCTTACAATAAAATAAGCTAGAGAAAAGAAAATGTTATTAAGACAATCAGAAGGAAGACAAAACATATTTATTATTCATTAAGAGGAAGTAGATCATCAAAAAGGGCTTCATCTTCGTCGTCTTCACATTGAATAGGCTGAGGAGGAAGAGGAAGAGGAGGGGTCAGCCTTGCTGTCTCAGGGGTGGCAGAGGCAGAAAAGGTAGAGTAGGTGGAAGGGGAGGCAGAAGATGCAGGAACACTCGGTGTAACTTTACAGAAATACGCCATGATTTCTGTCTGACTCTTTGCTTTTTCACTTCTCTAAAAATGCTTCTCTATGTACCAGTCATTCTTCTACCATTTGTTTTGGTTTCAGTGACTGTATCATAGAAGGATCATGTTGTGAAAGAAGTCAAAAGCAGTCTTCAATAATTGAAACCCTGTGCCGGATTGTCTAATGTCAATTTGTTTTGTGGCACTGCCTCTGTGTCTTCTTTCTCATCATCTGGCACTGGTTCAGAAGCACTCATCTCTATTAAGTTGTATTCTGTTAATTCCTCTAGAAATGTGTCTATTAGCTATTGAATTCTTTCATGATCCAGATATTGAAACCCTCCCCCCACCTTTTTTTTTTTTTTTTTTTTTGCCACATCCACAATCTCTTTGATGATTTGCTTGATTATCTGTGTTGTAATCCTGTGAAGTGAAACACAGCATCTGGACACAGTTTTCTCTAGCAGGAATTTATTGTTTCAGACTTGAAGCCTTTCATGGCTTTTTGTACAACAACGATGACATCTTCAGTGGTGTAATACTTCCAGATTTTGTTATGTTCTCTGTATCAGGGTTCTCTTCCATAGTGTTGAAAATTCTTTCCATAGAGTGCCATGTATAATGAGCCTCTTAAAGGTCCTTATGATCCTCTGATCTAGAGGCTAACTTAGAGATGTTGTGTTTGGGGGCTGGTAGACCACGTTGATGCCCCCTGTTATTGAAATCATGGAGTTCTGGGTGGCTGGGGGTATTGTCCATAATCAAAAGCATTTTAAAAGGCAGTCCCTAACTGGAAAGGTACTTACTGACTTCAGGGATAAAGAATTGGATCAATGAAACCAATGCAGAAAAAGGGCTCTTGTCTTCCAGGCTTTATTTTTGTATGATACAGCCAAAAGCCTGGCAGCTGGTGTTTATCTTTTTTCTTCAAGGTGTGGGGGTTAGCCAGTTTATAGATAAGGACAATTATGATCATAAATCTGACTGCATTTGCACAAAACAATAGAGTTGGCTTATCCCTTCCTTCTTTAAGTCCTAGTGCTCACTTTTCTTCCTTACTAATAAATAGCCTTTGTGGAATTTTTTTTTCCAGAATAGAACACTTTCCTCTGCATTAAAAACCTACTTGAGTAGATATTCTATTTCCGTAATGATTTCTTAATGGCATCTGGAAACTCATCGCCGCCTCTTAGTGGGCAGAAGCTGCTTCTGTTATTTTGACATTTTTAAAGTCAAACTTCATTCTAAAATTATAAAATCATCTCTTGCTGGTATTAAATTCTCCAGCTAGATCCTTCACCTTCCTTTTGTTTTAAGTTTTCATGTACTGACTTTGCTTTTCCTCAAAACATATGAGAGTGTATAGGTATGCCTTTCTGTACAATCCTGCACCCACATTAAAGCTACATTTTCAATGATATAAAAAAAGTGTTTTGCCCAAAGTGCAAGGTTTTAACATCTGCTGCCATAGCTGCAGTCATGGCTTTACAAATTTCCTTTTCTTTTGTTTACAATGGTGCTTACGCTAGATTCACTTATCTTGAAATGGTGGGCATCTGCAGTGGCAGACCTCAATCTATAATACATATTAAGCAATCCAACTTTTCTTGTAATGTCATGACTTTTCTGTGCTTCTTGGGAACAATTCCAGCATCACTAGTGGCACTTCTTATGGGTCTCATGGTGTTATTCCAGGTTTACAGTATTGCACTAAACACAATGAAAAATACATGAGAACCACGAGAGTTCACTTCTTACTGTGTGTGATATGCAATTAACTGGAGGGACAGCCTGCTCAGGTGGAGATGATTGGCGTCAGTGTTTTACATGGATACACACAACACTTGAGCTCACCGCAATACCAACAGGAGATGGCTACAAAATTATTACAGTAGGATAGTATGCACTACAGTTAATTTTATTGAGTTATGATTTTTAATACTGCATCTTTACATTTGTTTACATTTCTCTCGACTGAATAGTGTCATGTATGGTCTGTAAATGTGTGTGTAAGTTTTGATAAATTTTAACTTTTAATAATAGATTTATGTATATTTTATAGTAGTATATGATAAAATAGACTAGTATCTACATATTTTATGCATTCATCATATGCATACCTACCTTTAAAAATTTTTTTCTAGATTTCTAGGCTACATGATTTGTCTGCAAGTTTTTCAAATTGTCACAAATCTCCAAAAAATTTTCCAACGTTTATTGAAAAATATCTGCATACAAGTAGACTCATGCAACTCAATCCCATGTTGTTATGAAGTCAACTGTGTATATGTGTCTGTAGTGTATGTATATATGTAATATAACGATATATGTACATATATACATACACACACACAGTGTCCCTTGGTATTCACAGGGGATTGGTTTCATGGAGCCCAGCGGACACCAAAATCCACAGATGCTCCAGTCCCTTATATAAAACAGTGTGGTATTTGTATATAACCTATACACATCCTCCATATACTTTAAATCATCTCTAGATTACTTATGACACCTAATACAATATAAATGCCCTATAGTTATACTGTGTTGTATTTATTTGTATTATTTTTATTGTTGTATTGTTATTTTTTCCAAATATTTTCAGTCTAAAGTTGGTTGATTCTGCAGATGTAAAATTCACAGATACAGAAAGCTGACTGTACAAACACACTTTATTTTTCTACATTAATATATGATGTTATTTTTAAAACTGGTCACCAATGAGGGGAAGAAGTAAATATATTAAAAGTACTTTATGGCTACTGTCATTTATTTTACTACAATCTCTCAATTTTAAAATTTCTAATTTGGATTTATCTGCCTTGTTGGTGTTTATATGTTGTTGAGTAACTTCCTGAATTTTCATGCTTGTCAATGCCTTATATGCCGGAGAATGTTTTCCTGATGTAACTTGAATACAAAGGTTAATTTGGCTGTGCTAAGGATTCTTTGATAACAGTATCTTTTCTTTTTCAGCTTCATAGGAAAGGATCCATTATAATTTTCTTTGGGTGTTGTCATGAAGATGTTTCAAGGTATATACACATTTCTTTGGTGATGTTTTGCTTTATTTCTTCCTGAATTATTATAATTACTTAAAAAAATATATATGCACATATACATATATATTTATGTAAAATTTGCTTAAATCAAGTATTTATTAAGTGTAGCCTTGTTTCAATTAATCCTACTATGTGTTTAGTTATGGATACTCATCTTTCTTAAGAGATGATGTACTGAACTGGTTAAGTGCACAAAATGCAGAGTCTGACAGTCTCTGATTCCTGACTCTATCACATAACAACTGTGATTTGAGACAGCTGATTTGAGGCAATGCTTTGATTTCCTTTTGTTAAATGGCAACAGTAATCTTAGCCCTCAACCTCTGGGCTGCTGTGAGAATTCACTAAACTAATACATTTAGAGCATGATGAATAAGACAGGCAGAGTATAAACCATAAGCAGGAAGTAAGTGAAAGTTTTATATTCGCTTTTTCACTTCATCAACACTTTTTAAAATTCTTTGCAATATTATTTAATTCCTCTTTATGCATCTTGATCTGCTCTTGATGTGTCTTAATTATCTTCTCAAGCTTGTAATTTTTTCTCTGATTTGGATTATTGCAATATCCAAACTTCTGTTCAACAATTTCTGTGAAGTTCTTAGTTTGGCAATTGTGTTTTTCATTTTCATGCTCTTCTCACATTTCAGATCTCCTTCTCCCTGAGAGCTTGCTTGCATTTAAAAGTAGAAATGTTCTTTAAAGTCTTCTTCATTGCATGAATTTTAAATTTTCTTCTATTAAAAATGTTTGCAATAAATATTTCAAGACATAATATTAGAAACTAAATAAGAATGACACACAAATGCCAGAAATGTCAATGATTTTCGATTAAGATATATGCAAATGGGAGTTAATTAAAGGATAAGCTGTCATATAATATAAACAGGGGAAAAATACAAGCTTGCTTGGAAAATAATTACAGGTGATCTCCTCAGAGCTCCACTAAAACTTGGAAGAGTCAGTGGTTGGAATGCTAGTGGAATATGAAACAGCTGGTGGATATCCTCCACACAGTTCCAGTTTTAATGGTATACTTTTGGATGTCAGACCTCTTTGTTATTTTTTTCTTCTTCTTTCTTTCTTTTTGAAAATTATATTAACTTGCCCCTTGACTGACTCACAGCACATTTTATAGTGCAACTCTTATCTTTTCAAATTAGGGAGTGTTAGTAGGATTTAAGCAGATTTTTGTCTACTAAATTCTTGATAGAAATGGATTTATAAAGTTGGTTCTTGCTGACCAGTTTCCACCTGACCCATCTGTGTTATATCCAGATCCAGTGAGAAGTTCTGGAATGTGGTTGGCACCACTCCTAGTTTCTCTTTGACTTTAACTTTGATTGGTTAGCTCAATATAGTAATGAATATAAAGGTATTGGATGCTTCAATTAATGTCATTATCTTTCTTTGAGATTTTATCCAGTTTCTTCAGTCTTCCACAGTCATCTCTATTTGTATTTTAGTCTATTTTCTAAGCAATTTATCTTGCCATCTTGTTTTATAATATCATGCCTTTTTGAATTTTATTTAGAATGCAAATCAACAGTTTCCTAAAATAAATTCTTACTTCTGAGGTAATCTTTTTTTCTCTTAATTGTGCCATGAATGGTTTAAGTCTCTTATAGTAGAAAATGTTTTCATAGGCCCGTTATTTTTTATTGTTGTAAATATTTCTGTATTTGCACATGGATTGCATAATGATTGGATGTCCACACCTTGTTTGTGTCCATAAGAAGAATAGACAATGTTTTCCTGGTTATCCTTGCTATATACCTTTTTGTTATTAGAACTTTGCATTTTTAAGCAATGTGTGGTTGGGAGGGTGGTATCATTGGACATCCACAACTACAAACCAAGTATTTGATATCCTTTACCTAGTCTTGTCTTATTGAAATAAGAAAGGATATTCTTATTCAGATGCATAGTTGTCTAATTATGTATGCATTACTTCAAGAGCTCTATAGGAGGAATTTTTTAAACCAGGTTGTCAAATAGAAATATAATGCAAGCTACAAGTATGAGCCACATATGTAATTGAGATTTTTTTCTAGTAAGTACATTAACATTAAAAATAGTTAAATTAATATTAATATTCTATTTTACCCAATATATCTGAAATATGTAATCAATATAAAACATATTTGTGATACTGTACATTTTTTTTATTGCATGACCTCTTTACAGCCTAGTGTGTATTTTACACTTAGAACACGTCTCAGTTATTAGAACTAGCCACATTTCCAGTGCTTAATTTCTACTTATGGCCTGTGGCTACTGTATTGGGCAGTGAAGTTTTAACCCTTTTTAGGAAGAATAGATAAAAGTATAGAAATGAAGACACACTCCTCTCCTCCCTCAGAGATGTTTCCATTGCTTTTATGAAGTAATTTATCATTGCTTTCCCTCATCTGTTTTCATTACGTATTAACTGGGTGTCATGGTCCCCAAATCCATGTCCAGTCTTTTTTCACTAGGGATGTAGGTTGTAAGTTAAGGAAATAATCTTCAAACAAAACAAAACAAAGCAGAATAAAACAAACAAAAATCACCTTTCAGTCAAGGATGTATGACTCTGTCCCTCTGGTAAGTGTCTATCTGAGAAGAGTGGTAGAGTAGGTGAATGAACGTGTCTTACTATGCTTTCCCTGAAAGTGCTTGTTCTGCTTTAGAGCTCAGTCCTCACTTTGATTAGTTAAACATTGGTTCTGGCAGATAATTAAGTGATACACTCACTTCCAAATGCTATTGTGTTTGTGTGTTTCCATCAATTGTTTTTGTGAGTGATTCAATAGGAAAATGGGGAAAGACAAACAGAAACTGACAAATAACTACCATCATAACCTGAAAGGCTCTGCCGTAAGTCTTATTAAACCAGAAACATTATTTTACCAAATGGAAAGGTGACTTGTTGCAATATTGATTTCTGTGTTCTATCTAGTTTAATAATAGTGTGGTGATGATCTTTGCCATGCTCCTTTCAAACTAAACAAATATTCAGCCCTTTGCCCAATTTGTAAATCATATGCCTAAACAGCATTATCTGGGTGGGCATATACTATTCTCTTCTAATTTCTTTCTTTTTTTTTTCGTAATTTAAACATCTTGTTCATTTTATATCCATTATGTTTCTCCATAGAGAAGTAATCTTTAGGGATTTTTTTCTCAATAAAATGCATGAATATGTAACAAAAGAAGTAATTAATTCAATGAATTAATCAAACCATTATGTTTGGTAGTCAGGCATGTTATATCACTTTTTTTTTTTATGTGAACCACCATTGGGAACAATCTATCTTATCTGTCACTGCAATGAATTTTATTAAACATTAAAAGTCTCCAACCTGTAATAAAGCTAAAGATCAAGGACATGTCTAATAATATTTTATTCTCATTGCAGCTGTGGTTTGGCCTTTAAATATTTTACCCACTTACTAGTGTGCCATTTTGAGATATCAAATCCTATTTTTGGCTTAAATCTCTATAGAGAAACAACTCAGAAATAACAGTTTATATTTACGCTTTTTGTTATCAAATATTTAAAAGCAAGTTTTTTTTAAATGACTACAGTGATATATTTACCAAGAAGATCAGAAATGACCTCCATGAAATAGTGAAAAATAGTGAGGCCCTTTTAGTGTTCATAAAGCAAAGTGCAACACTGTTGTAGTCTCTAATAAGAGCCTAGAGAAATCTAGTTGGTTGTGATATCACAGCAACACAAGATTAATTTGAAACTCTTGGCTTGAGGAAGGACTACGTCCCAGAAAGCGTTCTCTTGAGTATCTTACCTGCCATTTATGGAGTATTCCCCAGAGAAAACGAAGATTGTCTTCAATAACTACGGGCTCTGTTTCAGGTGTCTTTTTAGTATAAGTTAATTTCCTTTAAGTCACAATGTTTTAGGGTATGGGAGTGTTCATTAGTTCAACCAACACAAGGCAATTTGCTGATCTGTTCTCTAGGGATATATAAATAAAGCACACTCTCTACTTCAAACAGTTTACAGTCTAGTGAGGAAGGTAAACAAAGAACAATTCTGGCTTAATGTGATAAGTGCATGTGATCAAATTTCAAAAATTCATAATTAAATTTACCATTGAAACTTAGCAGTCATTGAATGTTTCTTTGGGCCAGGTACCATAAGTGGCATTCTTTTTTTATATCTTATCTCAATAAATGCTATGTGGTTGATATTATTGTTACCATTTTACAAATAAGGAGTTAGAATTTCAAACAGTTTAAGTAACTTATTCAGGTGACTGAACTAGCAAAATGATGGAGTTGGGGGGTATCAATCAAATTTTCTGACTCTGATGTCCATGAACCTGTTTTTTTCTATACCTTCTCTCACCATTATATAGGGGTATTAAGACAGATTACAAAAGTTACACCTGCCTGGCTAGGGGGTCAAAAAATTATTCCTGGAGGACATACAATATGAACAGTCTCTTTAAAGATGAGCAGGAGTTGTCTACCTGAAATAGTAAGAATGGATTTTGCAAGCAGATAGGTTTTCTACTGTAAAGCCTCAGGTGCAAGAAGGGGCAAAGTGTAGGGTAGGTATAGGTGCAGAAATGAGGAAATGAGGATGAAATTATGGGTGTATGGTGTAGGCCATCTATGGAAAATGCATATCATCTGAAGACAAAGAGAATCTTTCAGATTATTTTTAAGAAAGTATATTGATATAATGATATCTAAATTTTCATTTTTGGAATCTGTGGTGGTTAATTTTGTCGACTGCTAGTAAAACATTATGTCTTGGTATGTCTATGAGGGTGTTTTTGGAAGAGATTAGCATTTGAATCACTGTACTGAATAAAGGATATCCACTCTCACCAACAAAACTGGGTCTCATCCAATCCATTGAGAGCCCAGGTAGAACCTAAAGGTAGAGGAAAGCCAAATGCTTTCTCTTTTTTAGTTAGGAAATCCATTTTCTCCACCCCTCAGATATTGGAGCCCCTGGCTCTCAGAGCTTCAAAGTCAGACTGAAGCACACCATTGACTTTCCTTGTTATCTGTATTGCAGATGGCATATCATAGGACTTCTGGGCGTCCATAATTGTGTGAGCAAATACCCATAATAAATCTCTTATATATCTATATCTATGTTTATCTTCTACGTTAACTCTGTGTCTCTGGAGAACCCTGACTAATATAGACTCAAATAATACAGACTGAACTTATATAGGGAAGTTATGGGACAATTTTAAGAAAATAAAAATGATAAGCATTTGTTAAGTTAGATAATTGAGAGGCAATAATTTGTCAATATTTTCCAGGTGAGAGAAAAAATCAGCCTATGTGTTAAACTGAATAGAAAATAACAAAAAATAAGAGAGGAGT
The DNA here is from genome assembly GCA_963574885.1 of Lepilemur ruficaudatus. Taxonomy (NCBI): domain Eukaryota; kingdom Metazoa; phylum Chordata; class Mammalia; order Primates; family Lepilemuridae; genus Lepilemur; species Lepilemur ruficaudatus. Next base: position 22,977 of record CAUYRT010052893.1, read on the forward strand.
TTGCTTTGAGGTTGTTATCAGAAAGTTGCATGGTATAGTGAAAATCAAACAGGTCTGTGTTTGAATTCCTCACCATTAGCTGGTAAACCTTAGCCAAATGCTCAGATCCTAAATCATGGGTGGTATAGAAGGGAAAGGAAGCAAAAAAAATAAGAGGAAAGTGGTTGGCTTGAGAATTAATATAAGTGTAGGATCCATGGTGAAAAGAGAAACACAATAGAAAGTAAAGTTTCTATAAAGCTAAATTTATTCTGCTTAAATATTGCTTTTATTCTGAAAGAATATCCCTCCTATTTATAGTATTTTACTGTAAACTAATTTTTTATGAAATTATGGTGACAGCAGATAGTGATTGAGACTTTGAGACTACTGCTTTCAGTTTTAAAAAGGATATAATTGGTGAAATAAAAGCTGGCAAGCCTATGCCAGTTCTTCAATTTTTATTTATTTTTAAATTGTATTGGTTCATGAATTGTGAAGTCTGGGAATCTTGCTCTAACCTAAGTTACAGAGAATATTTCATAGTGGGTGATAAAAGCTCACTGATTTTCCAGCCTGTATTATTACAGTGCATGAGGCTGCCTATCCATTATTTTTGCAGAGAAGACCAATTTACAAAAGATTATTTGATTGCAAACAAACCAAAAAAAAAAAAATTCCCCAAAACTTAAAGAAGGCATCTTCTTTAAAGGTTACAATTGTGATAGTTGCCTTGTTACTTACTATTTCTCATCAGGGATGGCTTTGAATCTTAAGCAGGTGTATGTTTCTTTTTTTAGGGCTTCAAACAAACCTGACCTAAATGAGTGTCAGATAACTAGACTGTTAGTGGGGAGAGGACTTCAATTAAAGGTTTATGAGCAGGAAAATAGCAGATGTTGTCTAATAACACCTGCTCAAGGAACAACCTGGGGAAAACCTGCAGCCTTTTGAGGCACCTGCTGAAAGTAGCATCTGGAGGAGCCACCTTTACATTCAGGTGCATGTTGGCATCTATGACAGGTTACCATATATCTGTATAATTTATAAGATCAGCAACAACATTCCACTTTGTACAAATCTGGTCTTTTGGAGGAACTTACCACATGTCGTATATGCTACTTTCTGATCAAATTTTGATATTAAACTTGTCACTATCTAGGACGAATTGATTTAATGAATTTAATAAGAGTCAGGATAAATATTTTAGTGTATCATGCTCATTTATATAATTTTTATGCAAAAACCTGTTCAACTCAGCACCCAGAGTGTAACACTTTGGCCCCAACCTGATAGTGGTAGCAGAGAGGTTAAAGTCGCATCTATTCCTGTTCATGTCCATATCTGTTTTTGTTATAGTCTCAGGGAAACTTGAGTATTAGGGATGCCATGTGGGAGTGAAGAGACCTGGCTGTTTGAATTCCAAGGGCATTGACTAAAGCAGCAGGACACGAATAGTAAAAACTAAGCCATGAAAGAAACATGGACTTTGGAGAGGTTTCCTTCTTTAAAAACAAAACAAAACTGAAAATTAGCAGTGTGAAGTATAGGTTTATCCTTTCTATTTATTATATTTTACTGTATATGGGATTATTTTCTCTACTTGGGTCTCTATCATCATGCTCCTTATAATATGGTCTTTGGGCAGCAGCATCTGCATCGCTTGGGAGAATGTGAGAAATAGAGAATCAGAATCTGCATTTTAAACAAGATCCCTAGATGACTCACCAAAATATTAAAGTTTGAGAGTTACTGCTTTATCACATATTCTCCATCTTTTGTCCCAGCTATTACTTTCCTTAATCCTGCATGCTGGGTTTATGTACCCTATGATGGAATACTCTCTAATCCTCTGACTCTGGGGTCTCTGCCTTAAAAGATGTGAGTGGACGATGCGTGTCGAGGAAGGGTTATCTCTTACATACATTTTTTTTCCCCATCCTTCTTGTGCAAACCTTAATTAATCCATCATTGCAACTCAGTTTTTTTTTGAGACAGAGTCTTGCTCTGTCACCCTGGTAGAGTGCAGTGGCATCATCGCTCTGCTAGGGGATGTCTTCAGCTATCTCTTGGATCGTGCTCCAGTCATTCAGTCCTTGGCAGCATAGAGTCACAAAGCTAGAACTTTTCCTGGGTCAGCTTCAGGCATGCTAATTTACTATGTCCCAGGAGGTAATTTGTTGATTTGTCACAGCTATCTTGTTTGTGACCATCTGCCACCTTAGGAGCACATTAGTAGAATTAATTTCCTGTCAGAACTGCTTGTCTTCTCTGAGAGCTTTTCTAGGAGGGAGGCTCCTAACTATCTTTACTCCTCGTAAGTTTTCAGCATAATGACTTTGAATTATGTCATGTTAGTGTTAACTCCCACCCTCCAGCTCTGAGTTGGGTCTACCCTAATGGGTTCTTCTGTCCCGGACTGTTTGCTAAGAGCAGCCAATGCCACCTCCTTCTCTTCCTTTCCTACCAACAGGGAGACTTGCGGAAGGGAAGGTTAGGAGGATTGCTGCAGATCTCCTGTGCCACAGGAGTTTTTTTTTTTTTTTTTTTAGAAACTGTTTTAGTATAAGTATTCCCATGTTATTTGTTCTCATCAAATCTGGCTCTTCCTTCTCTGCAAAATGGCAGCTCTGTATACAGCACTTTGCAAAAGCCTCTCACGTTTTTAACACCTGTGAAGATTTTTCTTTTTTCTGTTAGTTAAAAGCTCAGGATGCCCTCCACTGTTATTGAATACTCGTTTGGTTGCTGCTCAGCTGCTAGTCCAACACCCCAAAGCATTCACTATATTAATGCTGCAGACAGCAGCTCCTAAGGCTTGAGAGGTTCTTTGCAATAGTCTTTTTCACTATTCTACCTCATAGTCTTGTCAATATTATGGCAATGCAGTTGCAAAGATCATTACCAGTTTGAAATGGTGTGTGGTCTCTACGAGCAGTCTCAGTGCTGCTCCATTGCTTTAGCTGCCATAGAAGTCTGCCCTCCAGGGGTTCTTTCTCAGATAAAGTAAAATGCATATCTCTGAACACTCCCAATATCTTGATCAAAGACTTGGCATCTCCTTCCTGCAAAAGCTTTGATTTTAAGAAAATGTTTGTGTCAATCGGTAATGTTTTTACATCAGCTTTCAGAGTTCTTCCTTCTCATATTTTAGAAAAATTTTGAAGCTTATTATAATTACTCTCAGCGACTATAAATAATGCCAAGCTTTCCATCTGGAACTTTCAATCAAGAATGCCAAAGATAAAGGCTTTAACGCTCAGCTAAGAAAGCTAAAATTTCCTTAGACTTAAAGGTGTTACTCAGTGGATAAGCACAATCAATATTGTGTAAATTTAGTCTTTCCTTCACCTTTCATCCCATAATTTAACAACCATTTATGAGGATAAAATATTGTATCAAATGTTAGGTAGTAATTTAGTCTGAGATGCAGATGGTTTTTGTACTGGAGTTTAAAATAATCCTGGACAAGCCCCAATTTTAACCAACATATTAGATGGGTTTGTTCTACCTTTCATAGTTCCATTTAAACTGGAAAACTTGTACTTCCACTTAGAATGTATGTATAAAGACACAACAGAATATTTCCTTCACTCTACTGATGAGACTAGAAAAACCTAAAAAAAAATTAGTTTTTAAATTATCGTCAGAGAACTGAGCTCACACATTAACCTAATAAACTAAAATTCAGAAGGCGATAAGCCCCTCTTAGGAAAAGATTGACTCATTCTGCTTTCATTATTAGTGTAAAGGCAAGAGGAGGAGTACACTGCCATCATGGAGGGAAGAGGATAACATGAACTTTTTGAAATACTGGGTATGTGCTGGCATGTTTGTGAACCATGCCTAAGACCGAAAGAATCCGCACACAGCTACAACTCTTTCCAGTGGGCCTTAGCCAAGTAAACATAGAAAAGATGACAGGCAGGGGAATTGAAAGGCTTTCTATGGTACATGTGTGTCAGATGGGCTGAAGTTGAGGCTGCACGAGCACTATGAGCCTTAGAGAGTGAGGTGGTGGCTTCCTGTGGCTGCTGATGTCACAGAACAGTTGACAGAGATGGCCCCATGTGGCCCAGGAATACATTGCCTGTGAAGTATAAAGCCTGCACAAATGAATAGGGAGGAACCTTATAGGCATTCTGGATTTTATACTGAGTATGAAGTAGTGGCCGTGTGCAACTGGAGAGAGGCAGGAGAGTTGAGGGAGAATCCCCCTGAGGCATATATGTGGGACTTAATGAAATCTAAGATCAGGCATGAGAATTGAGAAACCCCATAGGCACCTTGAATTTTACCCTGAATATGCTTCAGCAAGACTTTTGTGGCTTGAGGAAGAGCCAGAAAGCTTGAGAGAGACTTTCTTGAAGTGCAGGCACGGAGGGCCTAGACTTGGCAGAATAACGGTCTCCCAAACATGCCCCAGCCCTATTCTTCAGAACCTGTGAATATATTAACCTTGCATAGCAAAAGGGACTTTGCAGATTCGATTAAGTTTAGGATATTGAGATGGGGAGTGTAGCCTGGATTATACAGTTGTGTTCAATGTCATCACAAGAGTTCTTATAAATGAAAGAAAGAGGTAGAGTGTCAGAGTCTGAGAGGGAGATGAAATAAGCAGAGGTTTGTATTAATGCAATTTCTGGGTTTGAAGATGGAAAGGGGTTTATGGGGTAAGAAATGCAGGTGGTCCCTAGAAGCTAAAAAATGGCAAGGGAATAGATTATCCCTTAATGCCTCAAGAAGAAATGGAGCCTTGCTGACATCTTAGTTTTATCCCAGTGAGACCTATTTCAGAGGTCTACTGGTTTATGAACTTCAGAACTGTAAAGCAATAAATATGTATTGTTTTAAGTCACTTAAATTTGTGGTAGTTATAGCAGCACTAATAAACTAATAGAAAACCATGTGAGTCTGAGAGCAGAATAAGAGAGTTTAGAGGAATTATCCAGGCATTCGATATCTTACACTGAGTATGAGGCAGCTGCTGGCAATTGCTGGGGTGGCGAGTCAGGTTTGGCGCAGGGAAGTCAAGATAATAGATAGAGATCTCCCTAAGGTGCAAGTACACAGATCTGTTGAAGGCTGAGGGAAAGGTAGGAGAAATAAAGAACTCAAGCTCTGTCTAGGGGAAAGTTATGATTCTGTTAGAATCAGACTATTCAAAAGTAGTTTGAAGTCTGTAGTATATTGAATCTAACTAAAGCTGGCACAAAGCCTAATCCTAGCTCTATATAAACTAGATTTAATTACCCATCCTGTGCCATATACACATGAATTTATAGCCTAGAAAAAGAGACATGACTGTCTCAGGGCATAAATATTATTTACTTTAACCTTTAATATTATATCACATTTTGACACTGAAAAAAGTATGAGAAATTTGAAGAAGGAAGAAAATATGATGCTTTGACAAGAGACAAAAAAGTCCATAAAGATAGATTCAGAGATGGACCAAATGTTAGTGTTCCCAGATACTGTAAGCACTTTAGCCTAACTATGATCAATATATTAAAGGATCTGGTAAAAAGAGTGGATATCATGCATGGAAACACACTTGATCTGAGCCAAAAGGCTGAGAAGCGATCATGCATGGAAACAATAGAGAGATGGAAATTATTAAAAAGAAGCAAATTAAAATGCTAGAAATAAGAACTATAATATCAAAAATGATTTTATGGGCATATCGATAGATTAAACACAGCATGATAAATAGTGAGTTGGAAGAAGGGTCAATATAAATGATTCAAACTAAAACACAAAGCAAAGAAATGAGTGAATGAATAAACAGTACATTTGAGAACTATGGGAGAATACCACAAAATCTAGCATGCATATGATTAGAGGCCCAGAAAGAGAAAAGAAAAAGAATGGCACAAAAGAAGTATTTGAATACAAAGCAGCTAAGAATTTTTCAAACTTAATAAAATGCATCAGACACAGATCCAAGATGTTTAGAAAATCCCAAATGGGGTAAATACAAAAAGAACCAGTGCTAGGGACATCATAGAAAAATTGCTGCAAATGAAAATGAAGACAAGGTTTTGAAAGAAGTCAAAATAGAAAGGTACAATATAGATAGGGAACAGCAATGTGAATTATAGCTGGCCTCATCAGAACAAATGAAGGCCAGAAGATGGTAGAATGTGTGAAAAGATAAATAAATAAATAAAGCCCTATTAACCTAGAATTGCACATCAAGCAGAATATTTCAGAAATGAAGGCAATATAAAGACATTTTTTGTAGCAACAAAAGCTGATTTTGTCTCCAGAAGACATGCACTACAAAATATGCTAGGGAAGTTCCTGAAGCTAAAGGGAAATGACACAGATAGAAACCAGAAATTGTAGGTAGGAATGAAGAACCTTAGGAAGGATGAATGTGAATGAAATACAGAGAACCTTGTAAAAAACATTGTGTGTGTGTGTGTGTGTGTGTGTAGGTAAATGTATTTCTTTAAAAGATTATTTAAATAAGGAATACTAAGAATATAATGTGAAGTTCATAGTGTATGTAGGTGCAAAATATATGACAAAAAAAATTTCAAAGGGGGCCGGGCGTGGTGGCTCACGCCTGTAATCCTAGCACTCTGGGAGGCCGAGGCGGGCGGATCGCTCAAGGTCAGGAGTTCAAAAACAGCCTGAGCAATAGCAAGACCCCGTCTCTACTAAAAATAGAAAGAAATTAATTGGCCAACTAAAAATATATAAAAAATTAGCCTGGCATGGTTGTGCATACCTGTAGTCCCAGCTACTTGGGAGGCTGAGGCAGAAGGATCGCTTGAGCCCAGGAGTTTGAGGTTGCTGTGAGCTAGGCAGACACCACGGCACTGTAGCCCGGGCAAGAGAGCAAGACTCTGTCTCAAAAAAAAAAAAAAAAAGATTTCAAAGGGCGAGAGAATGGTATTTGAATGTCTAATGTTATAAGATTCTTACATTGTTTGGAAGAAATAGAATATTTTTAAGGCAGCTAGTGATAATTAAAGATGTGTTTTATAATCTGAAG